>MU122373.1:0-64886 GCA_014904905.1 Wilcoxina mikolae CBS 423.85 | reverse complement strand
AGCAGCGGCTGGTCGCCGACGCAAGTCTATGAGGGTAAACATACCTCTGCAACCCACTATCCGATTTAGCATTGAGTTGAGATATCAAACAAAAAGTGATGGTTCGATGAACGTGTCAGCGGTCGTTGCCGAAACCTGTTTTCTGCGTTTGCATACAGACCAGAAGAAAAGCAAACGAGCTTAGAGTAAGCTACGTGGCAAAACCTGGCGGCATGAGGATAACCTGTGGGATGCCTCGCACTTTAGAAAGTGCCGAACGTCAAACGGAAAAGAAGCGCAACCTACCGAGATCGAGTAGTCAGCCTAACGATCGGAGGCCATAGCTATCTTAGTACAAACACTGAAATCATAGAGAGTAGAAGAGTAACTCGCTCTATAAAAGAACCACCTTTGCACCCGCAAAGTAAAACAGAAAAACTATAGCAGCAATCCACAGTCAGAAACACACCAGCGGATAAAGATCTAAAATATTATTAAGTTTTCTACTTTTGAAGAATATATGTCTTTACACTTTCGAGACCTTGACTCTATTATTCTTTACGCACACGCCCTTTGTGAAAGAGCAGTCACTCCTCACGACTTTTGGTGCGCACGTGGGTTCATTGCTCACTACGACATCGCTTTTGAGTACTGTCACTGGTTTTATACCGGTGAACTTCCTTCCGTTTATTATCTTACTTCGTCTGAGGGCGAAGACGAAGAAGAGTCTTTCTCTGAACGCTTACACGACGAAGACGATTTTCAGGACGTCTACGATTTCTAAAGAGTAGGCGGCCATACTTACGACTGTGTTTTAGTCATAAGTATCCCCGTAACATCACGAGCCGATTTTGGGCGAGGGTCTGCAGCCACATGAGTATGGATCACCGTCTATCGACTGCATTCCATCCGCAGACGGACGGCCAGACGGAGCGGCAGAATCAGACGATGGAGCAGTATCTCCGAGCTTTCTGCAACTATGAGCATGATAACTGGATGGAGCTCCTACCATTGGCCGAATTCGCCTACAACAACGCTGTGCATGCTTCGACAAGGATGACCCCCTTCTATGCCAACTATAACTACCACCCGACGATGCAGTTCAAGACACCCAGGGACTTAGTTCAAGCCCGGTTGAAGTCGGAAGCCCGCTTGAAGTCGGGAGCCCAAGCGGACTCCATGGCAACCGCCCTCGAGGAGACACACCGTACGCTCCGGGAGAACTTGTTGGAAGCCCAAACCCGACAGACGAAGTACGCCAGCGGCAAAGAGATGGCGTTCGAGGTCGGGGATAAGGTCTGGCTCTCGACTCGGAACATCAAGACGGCGAGGGCATCAAAGTAGTTAGATTACAAGCGCGTGGGACTGTACACGGTGAGTAAAGTCATCAACAAGAATGCTTACAAATTAGACTTGCCAAAGACGATGCGTATTCACAACGTGTTTCACGTCTCCCTGCTTGATAAGTACTCGCCGCCTGCCATCGGCCAGCCGCCATCAGAACCGCAACCGACGATTGTCGATGATACGGATGAATGGGAGGTCGATCGGATTCTCGATTCCAAGCGACGCTACCGGAAGCTCCACTATCTCGTTCAGTGGGCCGGTTACAACTACCTACGTACGAGCTGGGAGCCGGCAGAGAACCTCGAGAATGCTCAAGAACTAGTCGACGAGTTCCATCGGGAGCATCCAACAAAGCCACGGCCATAATCGACGAGGTCGGAGCTACGGAGGATCAGGGTTACGGAGGATCGGGAGGATTTGGGGCAAATGACACGGTTCCTCGGGTTTCTTCTCTTCTCTTTTCTTCTTCTCTTCGTTTCTTATGGATCTTGGCCCGGTATAAATGGTGTCGGCATGGGTTTTACCACCTACCACTGGAGGTGGATTTCCCCATGCACCGGATCCGCCGTGAGGCCGCCGCGATGGCACCGATTGGTCGCGGGACTTGTGCAGACGTACGAAGGCGTACACACCTAACCTTGTCTTTCTTTATGTATATATGTTGCAGCCCAGGAGGTCTGCTGATAAAGAGGGGGATGATGTAATGGCGGTACCAGGTGCACTTGGCTTCCAAGTGCACTTGGCCCTCCCAAGCGCACTTGGCTCTCAAGCGCACTTGGCCTTCTCAAGTGTACTTGGCTGCCGAGGCCGGGTAACCGCCCTTCATAGATAATCACCTCGCAAAGTGCTTTTGGCACGCTAGCGATTATCTTACCTACACCTCACATAATTGATACATATTACTTATTCTCGTTTGCAACCGTATCTGCACGTATTCACCCATACGAGGACGTACGCCCTTACAATGCATTTGAAAGGTACAGATTGTAGAAGTGAAAATAGTTTGTAACTGTATCCAATCAAGTTGATGGAAAGTAGCAGAGATAATTGCGGATTAATAAGCTCTGGGATATGTCTTATCAGCCAGGTTTGCCATACTCAATAAGTAAAGTTAAATCTCATGTAAAGAAGACAATTCTATTCCAATAAGAATCCGAAAAATATCAATTAAATTAACAATAGTTCTTGATAAACATACTCAATTATATTAATTGATAGTATTAGATAACTCTGGAGACCAATCAGCCCTGAGAAGTATATTATCAGCCATAGTATGCTTATCTGAAAATGTTTCCCACATCTGCAGTCAGATGTAGATGATCGATATCATTTGCAATACTATCCATGGCAGCCATCAAGATATTAAGTGTAGACAACTTTGAAAGCTATAATTGATTAAAATGATACGATTCTCAAAATACATTAATTGATTGACAATTGAGTTCAATTTGAAACCTATAGATCTGAATCCATAGATCAAGAATGACCATAGACATGTTAAAAATAAAAACAATTGTACAATATTATCAACTTACTATTTCATTCCTCAAAGTTGAGTGAACTTGCAAGAATTACAACTTGTATATTGTTGGAACATATCTTACCTATTGAGTATCATCAGTCTATGAGCAAAGTTTACATTGTGTGTATAAGCATTTCATCAGTGAAATATACTTTTACAGGCAGTGATCTGTATCTACAATCGAGGCTAACAATTTATTTCCTGATCTATTTATTGTTGGTTGTACCAAATATTATGAAAGGTACCTCTTGTACAGAATGTACAGTATATAACTAATATGTATTATTGATTAATTGATTGTTACAGGTGAACTCGAACTCTAAGTAACTAATACAATATTATATTCTTTTAGTACAACCACCCTCTCTCATTCCTTATCATTATTGCCTTTCTCTTAATCTGTAATATAAGAACAACTTAAAAGTTATAGAAGTCTTTATTATAGTCCTTATTATCATCTTCCTTGTTGGAAGGAGGATACCATAGTAAACTAAGTTGATGAGATCAGAATATATCTTGTAGCAATATATGTAGTCTAAAACTATTATAATACTGGCTGGATGTTGATTGGTAGTGTTGTTTTGAAGAATACGAGCGAAACACTTGATTAGAAGATCTGGATTGTAAATTCATATAAATGTCATGGGGAATATAGATATAAATGTAATGCGGAATATAGAATAATAATTCAATCATAATATATCAGGTTCGTATCACTGATGTGTTCTTTTTGTGGATCGAGACTTAAACCTAGTTTTTCAATACCATTGCATTTCGCTCTCATTAAAGATGATTTCAGTTTGTCTAACTGTATCAAGATTGTCACTGCATTATCCATTATTCTTTAATATTGCTGTTTTGACAATCAAGTATTATTTTCACATTTTATAACTGGAGTTCAATCTTGGAGGACTAAACAGAATATCATTGAAGAATGAATTCTCTGTGTATTGACCAGTTCCCATTTGATATCATCAGGCATTCCAGTTTGATATTCTATTGCTGTGTGTTTCTGCCACTGGATTACTTTTCATCAAGATCCAGCAAGGTATATTGTTAATTTCATCACTTGACAACTTATCAGAGCTAAATTGTAACCTAGATCTTTTATTTCAACACTCATGGTATAGTATAACATCTCTGATCCCTTCAAATTGAGTAGTCCTGATTGAAGACTTATAACATAACTGAGCTCCAGATTCTCCCAATGGTGTGAAACTACAGATTCAAGATATGCTATGATCTGCAAGTCTATCAAGTCTAATCAATCAGAAACTGTTTGGTAATTGAATGTAATTCTGCAGTCAGGAATCAATCATCAGGTATTGGTTCAAGTAAAACTCAGTGTCAGAATTGTGAACAGGAATCTTCATGCTGGAATTGATGCTTTCTGGCATTTATTATCAGCTCCTAAACAACACATTCTTGTCCATGGAAATTCACTACTATTGATAGCCAATGGCAATTACAATTATAACAACTATGATATGGAATACAATTCTCTTAGCTATAGAAGATTACTATTACAATAGATAGTCATTCGACAGGTCTACAAATGTAATCACTATATTACAGTTGATCACTATTGTTAAGAAGTATATGTTCGTATAAATACATATAAGTGTAGATACATTTGCCTATTTGAAATTGATAATATGTTAATTTATGACTGTGGAATTGTCAATACGGTACAATTGAAATCGCAGGAAATGACTAATAGTTGGATAGTTAACCGGTCACCATTAGTATTGGCAATCAACTGCCAGTGATCTGCCACTTTGAAGAACTTATTAGGTTCGAGTGAAATGAATCCTTTCCAAGAAATCTATACTCAAACCTCACCATTTCACTCTACAATTAAAAACAATAATCAGTATGTGAGTTCTTGTCTGATCAGCTCGAAATATTATTCATCTTGTAGCTGAGGTTAAGCACAATTAGATGAACCAATAATACAATCGATCTGACAAGACCTCACTTCAGTTATATATATTCAGATTATCTGAGACTTGATTTGAGATTTCAGTCAAACCTTGACAGTTTTGCAAACCTCAGATCAAATCTACTTCGAATGCCTGCTTGCTCTGATGTGACTCGAAACAATCTGTTTTATTACCTACACTAGCAACCATTAGAAATATTTTGAAAGTACTAGTAATTCTGCAATTAGTAGTAATAGATTGTAAAGCCTTACATGATCATGGTAATATATAACTATATGATATTATATTATGATAATTGCATGATCAAATGAATCCAGAAGACATATAAAATTTCTATTCCTACGAGTTTGAAAGGAGTCAATAAGACAACTATCATGATAGATATAATTATCTGTAATTGTGGTACCTGGTGTACTTGGCTGGTAACTGTACTTGGCCTTGTAAGTGAACTTAGCCTGTGAGTATACTTGGTCTTACAGATATACTAGACTTGTAAGTATACTTGGCCTTGGAAGTTCACTTGGCTAGTAGCCACACTTGGAACGCAGGGTCACAAGGTACACAAGGGTACAGAGAAGCCATGCCCGCATATGGGCCCTTAATATAGTCTCTGTGTGAAGTATATTTGCTTTGTAACAATAATCTAATATATATTCCTGTGTACTTTCATTACTTCATGTCATGTACAACCATATCTACTCAGATTCACATATCTATACGAACAGGTCCATATACCAGTGTTTGCTATGAACTGTCAGAAGTTAGTATCATTGACAAATCAGTTCTGTTCGAGCAACGTGGATTCTTGCGAAGAATTTCTTCCTGGAACTCCAACATTTCACCTCAGAATGTGAAACTAAAATAAGCAAGCGAATTATTGTCTGATTGGCTCGAATTCATATTCATCTTGTAGCTAACTTCAAACGCGACTAGATGAATCATAAATTGAGCCAATCTGATAAGAACTTGATTGATTATTTTCTTACACATTCTTGGAGATACGGTTCAAAGTTTGAGATAAATATCAAAACTTCAGGAAACATCAGATCGAATTTACTTCAAACTCCTACTTCATCCAGTTTGACCTGAACCTATCCGCTTCATTGCCAATACTGACATATATAGATGTAATTTTGTTTACAGTATTATAGCCTTCCAGTGCCCAGATATGTTTCACTCATGCCATCACCTATTAAAAGTCTCACTCAATGTATACAAACATTCAAACAAGGCCTACAATAGGCAATTATACACTCACAATGCATGCAAAGAGTTCACTTAGAACTGAATTGCTTAGGACTGACAATTATGAGATTGACTAAACCCTTCAAATCACAGCCTGCATATCTAACTGCTAACAACATTGAGTGATCAGATCTAGTTTCCGCTTGGCAGTATTACTAGTGTTGGCAACGAACAGTCGGAAGTTCGTACAATTGACGAACTGATCCGGTTCGCGCGAACCGGATCCTTGCCAAGCCTTTCGCCCCAAACCCCACCATTTTGGCCTACAACTGCGAACATAAATAAGTAAGCGAGTTCTTGTCCGATCGGCTCGAATTGTAGCGCATCTTGTAGCTAACCTCTCCCGCTACAAAATGCGCTAAATATCGAGCCGATCGGACAAGAACTCGCTTACCTATTGTCGTTCGAAGATAGATAGTTCGCGAACCGGTTTGTACAAACCTCGGAACTCCGCCCAAACATCGGATCGAATCCGGATCGAACCCCGCCTTGGTTCGATCCGTGACGAACCGATCCACTTCGTTGCCAACACTAAGTATTACTGGTGAACAATATTGGAGATGAGTACGATGACAATGATAATGACAATATTGGTTATAATATTTCTGGCGAAAACAATGAACCTGATTTGAGACACCATACATATTGTATCAAACATATCCTAAATTCGACCAACTTTCTTCAGAATATGATTATGGAGTACAAGAAGTTGCTTGATGACCTCTTCCAGTATAATCTGATACTGATTCAAACCAATCACAAATAATAATTGAACACCAAAGATAAAAAACTCTGTGCTATATAAAGGTATATGATGTCTACCCCAAAATAATTCTGCAGTGGGGGTCGAGAATTGGAAATCTATTCAGATACAAATCTTTCAAATTTCAAACCCATGATAATTTCTTTCCACAGGAAGACATCCATAGAATTCAGTAAATACTTAACTGCATCAGATTCTGTGCCACCAGATATAACTGAGTCAGTAATGTATGAGCATGATTGATCTGATCTTATACAGCCAAGATCTACTCACTAACGATAATCCATACATAGAGGATTTGGATTTATTCATTAGTAAATAACGAAACATATATGATGACAATGAGTGAAAGTTTAAAGATAGTATTCAAAGTTACTTGGAATTGAATTCGAGATACTACGACAAAAATGAGATTGTTTGAGTCTACACGAATATACACCTGACAAACACACAAAACCTGGCTCGAACGATCATGTGATATCCAAAATTGTTTATCACCAAGTATGAGAATGGCGGAAGCCAGAGTTGATACGCAGTATCGAGCGATAAACTCCTGAAAATAGCATGTTTGTTACAATTGATGAACATTTTGACTGTGTACCAAATATTCAAGCATATCCAAACAAAATGAGTATATCCATAACAACCAGACATCATCGATGCAATGGACAATAGGTTACAAGAAAAAGAATATTCGACAATCCATCTGTGAGCCAATAAAAACAATACTCAAAAGCTCCAATTCAGAATCAGGCTCCAGATAAAATGACAAAAAACATGTTGATTCACCTTTGATACCCTAGATCATGATGACGATCTATGGGAAATATAAAGTCGAAGGAAAATACCTTGACTGCAGTGGCAACCATCCAACACAACAATACATAGGGTACTCGAGGGTTCCCTATCCTGATAATTCGAATATTAATTCCGACAGACAAGGTGACTACCAAATCAAACATCAACTGTAATTTGACTCCCTGCAGTCACAAAACTAGATTACGTCTGCTGACACTTGTCTTGGTAGGATAGGCTGCCGAACAAGAGCTGTAGATATAAACTTCTAGAATGTGAGTGTTGATGGCAACCTTGAACATATTTCAATTACCAGGAATATCATTAAAAATGAGAATAGTTTTGGAGAGTTCATATGAACACATATTGAGCCAGTATTTCTACTATATGGTACATCTGATTTTGATTCACATCATTCATGAAGTATGAATTCACGATTTACAAGGTACAATGCAATACGTTTAAATTCATATTGTAAGCAGCACTAGTATTGGCAACTAACTGTCAGAAGTTTGTACCATTTGTAAACCGATTTGATCCGCATGAACCTGATTCTTGCCAAGCCATTCGTATCAAACCCTCCCATTTAATCTTACAATTGCGAAAGACAATAAGTAAATGAGTTCTTGTTCGATTGGTACAATATTTAGTTCATCTTGTAGCTAACCTCACGCGCTACAAGATGAATAAATAATCGAGCCGATCGAAATACAACTCGATTACTTATTTTCATTGGCAGTTGTAGGATTTGGATCAAGTTTTGATTTGAACCCTGCAGTTTGAGTTAAATCACATATTGAGTCTGATTCAAACTCCGCCTCGGTTAGATTCACCGCAAACCGATCCACTTCGTTGCCAATACTAGGCAGCACAAAAGTACTCTTTATATATCCAATGGTCCAGAAAAAGTTTGGTCAGAAACATGAAGCAGTGGATATTACCACCCTTAGAGTCAAGTGGTTTTTTTGTTTGAATCATATTGTATTCGGCCATGTAGTGGCCATGACAACTAACTAATCCTTTTCCCCTGTACTTCTCTAAGTGACTCTTGAGTATCCCCTCTAGACGCCTTGAAGCAAAACTGTACCTTCCCCATTTCCTTTTCCCCCTTTCTATTAGCGTACCAATCAACAATACAATTTCCACCCTTTTCTACCCTTACAACTCATCCCCTCCTATACCTCTGTAACTCTCCATATATCAGTATCCTTCAAAACCTGAATGACAGATTCTTCCGCTTTTTCTTCCAACAAAACCTTCGACATGGGAACCTTGTATCTGTCCTTCCACTTCACCTCCTTTCTCAGCTCCTTCCACAAGGTATCCTGCTGTACTTTCCATATTTTGTACCACTTAAACAAGTAGTCTGTTGTTTGCTTCAGCTAGTCACACCACCAATACTTCGAAGTGTCCTTTTTTCCAATGCGTTCTAGGTAAGGGCCGATCAGGACGTGGTCTGTTTTCAGCTCAAAGTACCTTCCCACGATCCTCTTGTTGGTTCCGCCTAACAGCTCACTCATCCTTCTCTTTTTGTTCAACCTGTATACTTTTTTGCTGTTGTGCTTCGCCTTCCACCACTTTTCTGTTTCGGTCCACTTGGCTTCTGTAACTCTACTCTGTATTGTCGCCAGTGACAATAATTTGTATTTGTCGACAAGCTTTATCGTGCCATCTCCATTCTCCGTGGGTAACGTTGCTTGTTCGTCCGCTTTTTTGTTGCCTTCAACTCTCTTGTGCAATGGCACCCACCGGTACTCTACCCGGATACCCCTTCCGGTGAATTTGATGTTCCATTGTATCGATTTTTGCGCCATAAATTGTTCCGGGCCGGGGACACTATGCTGGGTTCTTCGGATAGCTGAAACCGAGTCCGAGAAGACAGTTACTTTGTCGACTTCCTTGGTATCTGATATTTCACATGCTTTCCTAATGGCCCTCTTAATGGCGTATATTTCGGCGTTGAAAACTTCTTTTTTCTTTCCTAGGTAGTATCATTCCTGCTTCGACTCATCCCCTTTCTTCCAAATGTTCGCACTGCCTACTCTCTCATTCTCCAGCCTTGATCCATTTGCCCAAAAGATTAAGCCCTCACTCATCGTGTGCGCAGTCTTTAGAGCTTACTTTTGTGCAGAATAAATACTTGTGCATTGGCCTTGATATCCGCATCATGGAAGGTGTTACCCTCAACCACTATGCTGATTCCCACCGAATTTCTTAGTCTTACTACCAGATCTCCTTCCCCTTCCATTAATACCGCCCCAGCTTTTGCATCTGGCATTTCTAATAGTCGTTTGGCGAATCGTCCCCATCTATTGTTTACGATCAATATTGCCAGTGTTAGTCCTGCCTCCTTGATGAGGGGGACCATTGGAATGGATTTGAACATGTCTGTGACTCTTCTGGCTGACTCATTGATGAGTGTCTGCAGTTCATATTCTCTTCCGTATTGTCCATCTCACCATAGTTCGGCCCCATACAGGGCCACCGACTGAACTGCAGCTATATGGATCTACTTTACATTTTTTGGTTTAAGTTCAAGTCGTGCTGTGATTGATCTGACTCTTCCTTGTACCTTCTTAGCCTTTGTCATGACCGTATTGTGGTGCTGCTTGAGGGATAGCTTCTTGTCTAACCAAATCCCCAGCCACCTCATTGGTCCTGTGTTGAATAGTATGGTATTGTTATCGTCGACTTTGACCTTCTGTTTTGCCTGACTCCCCTGGTGATGTCGCTTTCGAGAAAATAGTACCGCTTTTGTTTTGGCTATATCGAATTCGATGGCATTTATCTTGGCCCATTTGGTAGCTAATCAAGCACACTTCTGCATCTGACTCGTACATTCCCCCACTGTCTCTGCTTTCACTATCCATACGATGTCATCCATGAAAGATAAAGCTGTGGTTTCTGGAATTTGTTGTTGCGCTGCTTTGAACAATCCCGAGATGTAAATGATGAAGAGTATTGGAGATATCGGTGAATCCTGGGGGACACCCATCTCGACCTCTATCTCTTCCCCTGTTTGGCCATCCATTTTAATGATAGCCCATCTGTCCAACATGCAGCTCTCCACCCACCGATACACATCAGCTTCAAACCCCATGTCTTCTATCGTTTTTATCAGGTTGCCCTTCACTACGCTCATGAAGGCCCCTTTCACATCCATCAGCAATGCTGTCATGATGTTCTCCTTCTTTCAGGCCTCTTGCGCTCTCCTAATCATCACTCCCACCACGTAAATTGCTGATCTTCTCTTCCTGCACCCATACTGGCCATTGTGAAGTAGTCCTTTCCTTTCACATTGTTTTGATACTCTGTCTGCGACTACTTTTTCGACAACCTTTCCCAAACAATTTTCGAGTGTGATGACCTGGTAAGTCTTTGGTAGGTGATAGTCTCGCTTTCCTGGTTTGGGTATTACGAATCCCGTAACTGACTTCCACTCTCTCGGGTGGTAGCCTAGTCATATTGATGTTCGGACGATCTGATGTATTCTCTTGCTATCCCACTTCTATAGCATTCGAATGGCCTTAAAGGTTAATCTGTCAGGGCTGGAAGCTTTCTTTGTTGATTGTGCATATATAGCCCTCGCGACCTAGTCCTCGTCTATTGTTTCGTAGATTTCACCGCCCTCTGCTCTCGCACTGTACCATATTCCTACGAGAGGTTTGGGGAATCCTACTTGTTTTATGAGTTCTACTTTGTCGTTCCAGGACGTCACTAAATTTCCGGATCGATTTCACAGTACTTTGACTGTTAGTTCACCATGCTTCCTGGTGTAACATAGAGCTTTCCACACTTTATCGCCTTGCACCTCCTGGACGAATGTGTTCCAGCTTTCTTTCTTGCTGTTGTTGATGGTTGACTTCAGGTCCTTCCTTGCTGTCTTCACTGCCACTTGATTTGTCCTTCCATTCCTCATCATTCTTTTTTGGGCCTCCAAGATCTTCCTCTTCTCAGCTATCTCAGAGTTTCACTATCGTTTGGATCTCACACAGATCCTGATCATTTTGGCCTTCTGATTTAGTACCTTGGTGAGTTGAACCCTCACTTCCAGTACTTCCTCTTCGAGCTCTTCTTTTGTGCTTTCGTTGGTTAGGATTTCTCTTGCATCCCCCTACTGTTTCCACAAGGTCTTTGCCTGCTTCAGGTCCTCCTCATACATCGCCTCCAAGTTCCATCCTGTGACCGTCTGACTAGTTTTATTGTCCTTGCCGAAATTCTACTCCACCTCAATTATTGCATGATCCGAATTGATATCTTCCTCATCTTGAGTCATTGTTCTAGCCGTTATGTCTCTTAGCTGCTGTCCCCTGCACAAGGTAATATCGATAATCGACTGAACATTTCAACCTTCTCTGGTAGCCATATATGTGGCTTGTCCGTTGTTGATGACTTCCAGATCATGTCGTGTGATGAGTTCCATGAGAAAACTCACATTAATTCACCTTGTATACCCATCATCCCACATTGAACTATGTGCATCAAAATCTCCACATATAATCACATTACTTGTTGTAAGAATATCGTTCCAGTCGGCTCCCCTGGCTGGCCTTTCCGATGTCCTTTTTCTATCCTGTTGGCACGTTTGATCATACACATAGATGATGTGCGTTTTCCCGCCCTTCTCATCTGAGGCTTCGAAGACCTGCATGTCTCCTTGTCCTCCAAAGTCTCCTAAGTCATCATAATCTATCTGCAGTTTGATGTCAATCCTCACTGCCGCCAATCTTCTCTTTTCTCGTTTTAGTCTGAAGCCCGAATGACTGATCTGGAATTCCCCTCTTCCTTGATATGCCTCTTGCATTACCATCAGATCAGTTCCTACTTCCACCCCATTTTCTAAAGCCAAGACCGTCGCCTCCTTTGACCTCCTACAATTCGCTTGTAGTATCTTCATTGGGTTTCTGGGATGCTTTCCAGCTCTTGTGGCGTTGCTGTGACCTGAACCTCCATTGGATCTTGGGTTTGGAAGTGAACTTCTTTGCCCTTACCTTTGTCGTTGATGGGAGTAGTGTTGCCCTCTTTCTTTTCCGCCTCATTCATTGAGGGGGCTTCATTTCTTGTCCGACCATAACATGTTGGGATATGAGTTGATTCCTTCCTCCTCTAACTCTGTCCCCCCAAGATGTTCTCTCGTTCTTTGCCTCTTCCATTGCGGCTTGTTTTTTGGGGCACAGCACGCTCTTGCCTATCTGTATGCCTTTGCAGTTTGCTTATTTGTTAGTGTTGTGGTTGCAGTTCTGTTCTGCCTTGGCTTTGCATCCGACGACATTGAATTTGTGATTCTTGGTGAGGTGATGGCCTGCGCACAACATGTACCTGTTCATTCCAAGCCTTCCGCACTTTGATTCCAGGTGTTCCCATCCACAGCACTTTGCAAAAGGAATCCGGCTCAGCTCTCACATACCTCTCCACTTGGTACCAGATACCTGCCGCTCTCAATCCTTTGTCAAGGCACCTTTGTGCCTCTTTGTTTCCTTTGATCATGAAGACCACAGATGATACTTGCTTCTCCGACTTTTTCTTCTCCTTAATGTCTACCAGTTTTCCCAACCAATTGATCACTAGGGGGATAACCACCCCCTCGTTTTCCGCCTGGATTTCCTGTCTAAGTTTCTCCAGGCCTCCCACCTTTTTTATTGCATACTACTCAACGTTGAGTCCGTGCATTCTGACCTTGTCCCAGATTTCATTCTTCTCGATATCGATGATGCCTGGATAAATCTTCTGGCTGTCATGACAACAATGTTCTTGAACCTGAGGATCATATTGGAGGAGGCTTTGCGGGTAGCCATCATGGTGATGGCTCCTCGTACATTTGTGGTGATTTCGGTGACTCAGATCTGGAAGGATACGCTGGCCTTGGTGAGTACGATATTGATTTACGACACAATTTCAATATCCTTCGTTTTGGAAACCGGGAGTCCATTGTTTCTCTTGAAAATGATCCTCCTGTTTTCCAGTGTGTTCTTATTTTCTGGGATAGGAACCAAGCCATCGTCTTCTTTCTTGGACTCTTTCTTTCCCCTGACGACTTGCTGAAAGCCGTCCTTGTTGTGTGCTGCATAACTTTTGTTTTGACTCTTGGCTGATATCACCGCCTTCTCTGCATACGTTGGCTTTCTTGGCTTCTCTTTTTCGGCATCTCTCATCGCCTTTGATTGAAGGGGGGGGGCCACCACTGAGTGCTTTCCAGCCTTATTGACCGCCTTTTTTATTACCGGAGTAATATTGTTACTGGGTCCTGTGACTGGGATCGGTACCTTTTTTCCCCGAAGCTGGACTGCTGTGACCTGTAGGACCGGGAAGATGGGAACTGCAGGATTCATGCCGCCAGCTGGAAGGGTCCCCCCTGGTGTGATGGCTGAAATGTGGATCGATTCCTCCAGAAGTGGCCTCTGTACATCCATTTTCTCTGGAACATCCTTCACCATGTGCTTGGATATAACCAGTTGGGCCTCCTTCATCTCCTGGTCCAACTGAGCAGTCTCTTCATTTCTGTTCCTGATGTTTTCCTGCTGAACTCCTTCTGCTTCCTGCTCCTTTTCTTCAGCATATTTCCTTTCATACCTTTGAAACAACCTTTCGACCAGCCTTGCCATTGCCTCCTCACCGATAGGTTGTTTCCTCATTTGTTGGACAAGGCTTTCTGTATTTGCACATGCTATAGTGATGACGTTTATCGTTTCCTGTAGCGCGTTCAGGCATTGTATGGTGGCGCATGTTGTTTCGTTGAAAATATTGGTGTAGCCTGGCCACTCTGTATTTCTGTACTCATCAAAATTTATTTGCAGGGATTCGATCCTTGTACGGTTTTCTTCAACCACTTCTATCAGCTTTTCCTGCACATAAACTGACTTGCCGGCCTCTCACATGACCAATGGAGTCTTTTGCTTGCGAGGTGTGTATAGCAATCTTGCACTTTTCCCTGTCTTGATTTTTGTGTTGTGTCATCGTTGTGCTAACTCTGATGGCAATTGCGTGTCCTCATCTGAGGTCTCTATTTCTGATTGGTCTGAAAGCGCCTTACTGTCTGAGAGTCTTTCGGACTCCTGAGCTCTCAGAGCCTCTGGGTATTCCACTACATTTACGTATTACCTCTCGATGATACTGGTGCCCGGTCTGTTGAACATGTTGGCGGGTGTCTGTCTTGGGACGCTGTTTAACAAGGAGAGCGGTGAAGAGTACACATTCTGGTAATTGTCATTTGCATCAACCTACATCATGGTGTCATTGTCATCGACCGCATAGCTTTCGTTCATGTCTTCCGCCTCATCATTGTGAATTGGAGAAGCGATCCCCTATGGGCTCAGACTCCAGGAGACTGGGAGCGAGGCGTTCTAGTAGGTTTGCTGGGTATTGACTCCAGAGGGGAAGGGGCCGTAGTCTGTAGATTGAGTGAGTGACATCTCCGGGGTGGGAGAGGTGACAGTAGTGGTGTTGGTGAGATCAACAACAGATCCGAGTCCTGTTGTTTGGGTGCTGGGGATGGCGCTTGCGAGTCTCTGAGCGAGAGACTTGACACTGATGTTCTTGGAGGTTTCTCCGGCCTTTGGAGCACAGAAGAGGGACATTTTTGGGACTTCTGAAGACTATTCTGCGAAAAACAGTTGAATTCTGAAGCCTAAGAATTCTGAAGATAATCAAACTGATTGGATAAATGGGGGCTAGGCAACATTAAGTGGTGGTTGGGTGTATTGTCGGAGGTGTATTGGAGTCCAGTGGTGGGTACTGCAGCCCATAAGGGACAGTCAGAAAGTGATATTGACAGTTGATTAACTGGACCATTGTGTAATGGTTGATCAGTCAAATATACTAGTTGCACTAATACAGGCCTAGAGTTGTCAACAAACTGTCGGAAGTTTGTACCATTGACGAATCAAGTTGGATCTCATGAACCGGATACTTGCCAAGCCATTCGCCTCTAACCGTACAATGTCAGCCCATAATTTTGAACAAGAATTAGTAAGCGAACTCTCGTCTGATCAGCTTGATGTGCATTTCATCCTGCAGCATACAAGGTGAGCTAAATGATGAACCACAATTCGAGCTGACCGGGTAAAAACTCACTGAATGATTTTTGTTTGCAGTTCTGGGATTCAGTTCGAAGTTTGAGTTGAACCTTGGAATTTGCCAAACCTCGGATCAAAGCAGACTTGAACTCCATCTCAGTTCAATCCACCACAAACGGATTTGCTTTATTGCCAACACTATGCAGGCATAAGATCTTGTACTTGAGTTGCTATGATTCAGTACCCAAAACTGTGATGTCGATTGCATGCCTCAGCGATTGATCTCTCAATGGAAATGAAATAGTTTTTATCCAGGAGAACCAGATGAAGTGCACTTGGAAAAGATCTCACAGGCAGATAATAAGCTCTGTAGGCAAGAAATAGTACTTACTGATATTGAAATGCTTGGAGCTATTGCATTTGACAATTGGCTAGCTAGTAACGATATTGTGGAAGCATTTACTCTACCGATTGAATATTACTCTGTACTGCTAGAAGTGACACTGGACGTCAGATCCTCATACACACCACGTGTGATCCAAACACTGGATGAGCATCGAGCAGCAATAGTGATTGCAGTTACGATAGAAGTTTATACCAACAATGGAATCATTGAATGACTACTATCAGCATGCTGAGTGGGGAAGAAAGTACACCGGCCGGGGTGTCTTGATTCTATTGTATACAGCTGGCCCAATGTGACTCCTGATATTCACAACAATTCCACTCCTATCATCTTAAACGAAAACAATACTCATGGGTTCAAATGGAGCAAATGAGCAATTACAAGTTGCCGATGATGGAGGGTACATTCCGGCAAAATACAAGGTTAAGCCTCCAATTCGATGTCACCAGCACCCATTATTATTTCCAATATCAGTATTCATTTAGTGATCAATTTTAGTCACCTTCGGAGTTCACACTTATTATCATCTGATTCACAACTGATCACATCATCTCCATCAAGGACACCATTGAATCTGTTGGTCAGCATTAAATGATATGGCAGTCAATGTGTCCTTGCACCAGGTGATCTTGGAGTTAGTACTGTACTGGAAACAATGTATTACATGATGGAGAAGTAACTGCTGAGAGAGAAACTATTTCCAACTGAAGCTGAGTTTCTGCTGATAGCTTATATGATTCGGAGAGTGGTAGTTACCGACTAACATATCGTTTCGAATAGAAATGTAGTAGAGCATTCCTGGCCGAATACATGCAGCCAGAGAGGAGTGAATATTAGTTTTCAGGAATGTCAGAAGGAGTGTCTCAAGGTATGTATCTCTCAGAATTGCACTCTCTCTAACTAACTAGCCGTATATCAGATTAAGAATAGTTGCAATACAGTTACATCATATATGATCAAGAAGGCCCATGAGTGTGTAGGGAGACTATATAACTTGCACCGTATCAATGATGATGATCAGCACCGTATACATATTGATCTAATTCTTTCAGATTTCATATTCATTGTGCGCCAATACAATCATACAAACGAACCTGATGTTAGTTCTGTCGGCAACTTGTATTGTCGCTAACACTAACAGGAACAAGCTAGCTACTTTCTTGCCCAGGCGATTCTACAATTTCTATATATATATTTCTTCCAACAAATATACAAACGCAACAACAATTCAGAGAGCTTCCATGACTGGATTCGGAAACAGACACCCTCGGTACGGATTGTTTTAACATGTATATAGTATTCGCAACGAACCGGATCGGTTTGTCACGGATTGAACCAAGGCGGGGTTCGACAAGGATCCGATCTGAGATTTGGACGAAGTTCCGAGGTTTGTCACAAACCGGTTCGCAAACCATCTATCTTCGAACGATAATCGGTAAGCGAGTTCTTGTCCGATCGGGTCGATTTGTAGCGCATCCTGTAGCGGGAGAAGTTAGCTACAAGATGCACTACAAATCGAGCGGATCGGACAAGAACTCGCTTACTTATTTTTGTTCGCAGTTGTAGGTCGAAATGGTGGGGTTTGAGGCGAAAGGCTTGGCAAGGATCCGGGTTCGTACGAACCAAACCGGTTCATCAATGATATGGATCCCGGGCAGTTCATTGCCAACACTACATGTATAGCATTGCATCACGCACACACAGAGTAGCAAAGAAATGGAAGTTTAGTTCCAACAAAGGTTGAAATCGATGACTTCGACATCTGGTACAATACGCCCGAGTGGGAGTACTACTTTAATTGAGATAATGATGGCTGTAGGTATGGCCTTCATAATGCATGCAATCACTTAAATATTTATTTTACAGAGACTTACACTAATGTCATGAATATTTGGAATGATCTCCCATCTCCATTGAGACAGAAGGTAATTAAGTTCATAAGGGCAGCTCTGAACAACCTCATTCTATATGAGAAAGGAGCCAATAACAGGCCACCTGTTGGCATGCCTCATCAAGTGGTATTGAAACTGACTGCGATTGAACCGCTGATGATATAGCCGGTCATTGAGACTACGATCATTTCTACGACCAGTATCCACATTGTTAACTATGTATCTTTCAATGCTCAGGATAGAATTGACGATGGACAATAATAGCGGCAATGAGAATGATGACCTTCACAATGTGAGGAGTCTTACTCAGAGACCTCGTGGTATCTAGCTGTAAGATGATATAATCAAGAATGAAGAGGACGAGGACGCGGATGAGGATGAAAATGACAATGACAATGACGATTAGGATGAGAACAAGAATGTAGAGTCGGAGTCGGTGGATTACTGCGAAGGAGAGAGTAGTTTAGAAGATGTACTTCAAGCTGGCTGCGAAGTGTAACATGTCATTTATAATGGGGGACATTTGGGACAGAAAAGAGTATATATTAGACCTTAATATCAAACATGTATACTTACATCACTGTACTTAATCTGTCACCTGAGATGTGATTGTAATTTAGGACATCGTATAACTGTCGTATACTGTGAACATTGTGTCATGTCACAGTGTATATTGAATTCATCCATCATATAAGTAGTGTTGTGGATCACAAGGTGTACACACCCCCTGGATATGGCAGTAAGAAATATGTGCACGGTATAGCTACGTCATTAAGGAATGCAGCATCAGGGGATAGAAATGCAATCCCAGGGGTTGTATAAATATACGTGTAGTGTGACTCGATAATGAGACTCAAGAGATTTCGTCTGAAACGTCCGAAAAGTCCTAAATATTCCCATATCGGGAATGCGACTTGGTGTTTTTTCCGATATCATTGAGATGTTTAGTATCGTCAACATAGAGATATAACTACCATACTGGCTGATTAAATATGCAATTAATATGGAACCTGGATATCAATTGCCATATGGATGGATTTACAATCATTTCAATATGTTTCGGCAAACCTTGAAGCCTTACTTTGAAACGAACATTGCCAATAGCTTTATCTTGCAGTAATCATCAGTAGTGATAGATACAATACTTTGTGTCAAGAAGAAGAAAGGAGATTCTAGACTTTTTATGGACTCCTAAGGCTTAAATACAGTGACTGTGAAATACAGAAATCCACTCCCACTAATTTCGGAGATACTTAATTGAAAGCATGGTGGCAGATTGTTCACTATGTTGAACATATGTGGAACCGATAACCTTATCCAAATTAGAGAAGGCGATGTGTATAAGCTGGCATTCTGTATTCAATATGAATATTCTGAGTACTAGATTATGCCATTTGACCTTAAGAATATACCATTGATATTTCAGACTTGCATCAACAACTACCTATGACCATTCATAGATGACCTTGCAATTAAGTACTTTGACGATATCCCAATCAGCTAATAGCATACGAATTTGTACAATGGGTATGTTTGAATTGTATTTTATTAGCTACAAGAATTTGACCTCTACAGTGAAGCAGAGAAGTATCAATTTGCAGTTTTGGAGGTCGACTTCCTTGGTTTCATAATCTTTCCCAATAGTATTAAACTGAAAATAGATTATATTGCTATGATCAAAGACTGGCCGACTTGATTATCAGTAGGAGATGTGCATGTACTTCTACTGTTTTCAATCTTCTACCACAGATATGTCATGAAATATCTAAAGGTGACACTTTTACTCACTGAACTACTAACGTCAAGTGAGCCTAAGAGCACTGCAAAATTCAGACAAATTGAAGATCACACAGAGTCAACAATGAGGTCGACAACCAAATGAAATTAGGTAAGAGGAGCCAAGCTGGTATTGCGGAAACTGAAGAACGCCTTCTCCAAGACTGCAATATTGCAACATTTCAATCCAACCAAACCGATCATCTATCAGACATATTCAAGTAGCATCAACATTGTGGGCATCCTGAATCAGTATGATGGCTTCAGGATCCTTCACCCAGTCAATCACTACTACCAGAAATTCTCTCCAGGTGAGCAGAATTACAATACGTACGATCAGCAGCTCCTAGATATTGTCCAGATTTTCAAATAATGGCTACAATATCTCAAATGCTCCTATTACAAAGTCTTGGTACTGTGCGACCATAAGAATCTTCAGTATTTCTTGATTTTAACAGTGCTCTCTTATAGACAAGTCCACTCAGCAGAGAATCAATCAGTATACATCTACTTCATCAAGCAGCTAGAAGAAATCATGAATCCAAGCAATGGCCAGATTAAACAATTGTCTCAAGGAATCACATTGGTGAGATCTTGATGACATTGACAGTTGAACAATATGCTCATCTCTTACAAGAGATTAAGATGACCCATACTACCAATATATGGACAGTCGACCTCTCGGCAAGGTATACTAATAATCCAATGATTAGGACCACCGCAGGGACAGATAAGAGCCAATAGAACATTGTTGCTAGAGCTCTGACCTACAAGGAAAGAATATAGATTCCTGCCAATGATGCCTTCTACAGAACAGTGATCAACCTCTTTCATGAAAACTCCAAGTCTGGTAACTTTGGAGCTCATTAGACTTCTGAGTTAGTTGCTAATAATTTCTATGAGCTGGCTATGAATATCCATATACAGTGATGGTTAAGCAGCTGTGAGATAAGCTACCGAATCAAGGCTGCACTGCATACATGCCACAGAGTTTACATGCCACCTCCACCACCGTGAAGAAGAGCGATGAGTAGGTAGAGGAGCAGAAGGAGGAGCAGAAGGAGCAGGAGGAGCAGGAGGAGCAGGAGGAGCAGGGGGAGCAGGAGGAGCAGGAGGAAGAGGATGATGGAGGTGAGGAGACAGATGGTATGAATGGGTATGAGCAGAAATAGTATCACAATGTCAAGAATTAATATAGCAATTCTTAACGTTGTTGTGTGGTATAGACAGAACAATCTAACAATATTTCATCTAAATCTGCTCTAATGAACATCTCAATCCTGAAGAATACAACTGCAATTTCAAGCGATGATAGAAATATTGATGATCATCGAATACCTCATAGATTGGAACTGACTGCCATGAAGTGCGATGTATATTGAGTGATGTATAGAGTTGCCATGTCAATTGCCAAAGTGGTATGATACATGATATAAAGATAAGAAATAGTAATGATGAAAGACTGTGCCAGTGTATTGAGTGATGTACAAATTGCACACTGAATTAAGCCGATTGAATAGAAAGATACATAGGTGGAGAAGATGTAATTCAATGTGTAATTTCCTGCCCAATATCAATTGACAATTGACATTAACCTGCACGAATTGAATGAGCATAACAATAGTTTATCGCTTAATTGGCATGGCAATGTGATGCATTGCCACTGCTATCCAAATTACAGATGTAAGTACTAGTGTTGGCAACAAACCATCAGAAGTTCATACCATTAACGTACCGGTTTGGTTCCTGTGAAATAGATCCTTGCCATGCCATTTGCCTCAAACTCCACCATGTCAGCCCACAACTGCGAACAACAATAAGTAGGCACGTTCTCCTCCGATCGGCTCGATTGTTAGTTCATCATGAAGCTAACCTCATGTGCTACCCGATAAACCAATATCTAAGCCGATTGAACAAGAACTTGCGTACGTATTTGTGTTTACACATGGGGAATTCGGTTCAATATGTGAGTCAGAAATCACTACTTCGTCAAACCTGGATCGAATCCGCTTGGAACCCCGACTCAGTTCGATTCCCTATAAACTGATCTGCTTCATTGCTAACACTAGGACCTTTTCATACATGGATACAATTGACTTAGAACTTAGTAAGTACTAAGTCGATTGAATCCACGTAGGATAAGGTCCTATTGGATTGAGGACAGTTTGACTATTTGATGCCTACCTAGGAACCGAATACTACTTGAATCATTTGCTAATGAATGTCACCACCCTCTGAGATTGTCACCATGGACATCATTATCAACCGTCCTGAATCAACTGTATATGAGTTTACTGGTATTATTCCTATTATCGTCTGGTACCCAATGATAGTCATATACCTCTTATATCAGAAGAACATCAATTAACCAGAACTGATTACACTTTTCTAAGAACGTATGATCTGCAAATTCAGTATTCCTGACAACATCATTACCGATTGTAACACTCAATATACTTGCTGATTTTGTACGATGGTCTGAAACCATATCAGCATAGATTGCTGACTGTTGATTGTCTTCAATTTCCAAACAGACAGCGAGCCAGAATATCAGAATCAAACAGTAGAGCAGTATCTCAGAACCATTTGCAACTATGAGCAGCATTACTGGGATGAACTAATAATCTTGGGCAAATTTGTATATAATTACTGTGTATACTCCTTGACGAATATATCTTCCTGTTGGGTCAACTACAAATAATACCAGACTGTGTAGTACGAGACTTCAAAGGCCACCAACCGCAGATCAGAAGTACAGTAGGATATCATGACTGCAGAATTGGATGAAACCCACCAACTCTTCGGAGGAAACCTTATCTACACCCAAGAGCAGAAGATGAATTATGCTTGTAACAATGATGTGAGCTTCTGAGTCGGTGATTCAGTCTGGTTATCTGCACAGAATATTGCCAAGTCAAGAGCATCCAAGAAGGTGTAATAGAAATTTGTTGGACCATATAGAGTGAATGAAGTTATCAATATAAATGCTTACAAATTTGATCTATCAAAGATACTGTATATACACCATATATATCATATCTACCAGTTTGAAAAGTACTAGCTGCCAGCTATCAGTCAGCTATCAACAGGACTACAGCTGGAAATTGTAATTGATACAGTCAAATGATAAGTTGATCAGATTCTCAATTCCAAGTGATACTACCAAAGTCATCATTTGATTGCAAAGTGGGTTGACTACAACTGTGTATATATGAGCTGAAACACTTCAGAAAACATCAAGAATGTTCAACAGCAAGTTGCTGAATTCTGTCAAGAGTACTACAATAATAAGCTGTTTTGGGGTTGTATCTATAACCATCATCCAATAAATATAACTTACAACTCAACACATACAAAATCTATGAGTTTAATGGATCCATGAATGTGAAAAAGTGGAGGTATAGAATAGGTCATGTTGAACAATTTTCTTGTGTTTCTTTTCATTTATTCTTCTACTCGTCTCATGTATTCTTATCTGATATGAAAAGTATCAGCCAAAGTTATTGATCACCTACTACCAGTATTGGCAAAGAATCTTTAGAGGTTCGTACCATTGTCGAATCAATTTGATTTGAGTAAACCGAATCCTTGCTGAGATATTCACCACAAATCCCTCCATTTCAGCCCACAACTTCGAAGAATAATAAGTAAGCGAATTCTTATCCGATCAGCTCGATTTTTAGTTCATCTTTTAGCGAACATCAAGCGCTACAAGACGAATATAGAATCATGCCAATTGGATAATAACTTGCTTATGTATAATTGTTTGCAGTAGTGGGATTCAGTTCGAGGTTCAAGTCAAATTCTGCAGTTCAAGTCAAACTGTACAGTTCAAGTCGAACTTCAAATCAAATTCGAATGGAATCCCTGCTAGGTTCGATCAGACACTAACCGATCCGCTTCATTGCCAACATTACCAACTACTGGAGGTGCAGTTTCACCATTATCCGAATCTGCCATAATGTTGCAGTATTATTCTTATTGGATAGGGAACACATGAAGCCATACAGAGGCTTTCCTACTGATTTGAATTATTATTTGTATTAATATATACTGTAGCACAGGGGATCTGCAGATAAGGAGGGGGATAATATACTTGCGGTGCCAGGTACACTTCACAAGTACATGGTCTTGGCCTCATAAGTACACTTGGCTTGGGGATATACTTAGCATTGCAGCTAAATCTGGCCCATAAGCACACTTGTCCTCATAAGTTCACTTAGCTAGCATGTACATTTCAATTGCAGGTGTATGTGGCCCACAAGTATACTTGGCAACTGAGGCTGTATAATTGCCCTTTATATAGTTACCTTACAAAGTGCAATTTCACAGCAGCAATAATTGTGAATACATATCCCTCTACATTATCACTTTATCTCTTTTGCAATCTGATGCACTCTTATTGCTATATTGTCATTTATGGACACATATCAAGAGGAAATATCATTTATACTACCAATATGATTATTGATATTATTTGTCATAGTACTGATGATATCAAGATTAGGTATTAGCAAAGTTAATAATTCTAATAGTTGAGTACAGATTGCAGACTGTATATCAGCTCGGATTGGAAAGTATATCTATCTCAGAATATTATATATGTGTATGCGGATATAATGCAAGATAACTATTATCATAGTAGTCACTGATCAAATCATCAAACCAAATGATATTTGTTATTATGTCTGGCAATTTAAGGCGATAATTACAGTATATTATTTAACAGGATAACTAAACAAGAAATATTCATAATAAAGACTACAGCTGATAGAATATAGAATGACTAATACCTTTAAATTTGTGAAGAGAATGTGAGAGAATATAAGTCCATATAACTATGTAGAGAAATAATAACTCAACAGAGTATATACAAGTATTTAGAGTATACCAATCAAAGATATTTCTACTACCATCCAATATCTGAGTAATAATACCTATAGACTCTCAGGTAATAAGATAACTACGGTTTTTGAAGGGGACCAGCAGATCTCATACATATATATGTACATAACTATGACCATGTTAGTTTAGACTCTTCATGTAGTCTCTACTAAAAGAATAAGAATAGATCTTATCTTAGTTGTCAATAACTTCTAATAAAATAGGTATGGCACACAATAAAAGATTGTATATCCTTTTCTACATAGTGATGGTAGCTTTTAATTGGTGAACAGAATGCATTTACTCTAGGGTCTCCAGAAACGAGACATTAAATGTGTAAATAGATAAGACAGTCAATTATAACCTTGTATGCCTACAGTGAAGAAATTCAATATATGAGAACGACTATATTGAATGAATAGGTGGTACCGATGGCTACCATAATGTCATATAACACCATGAAGGTAGAACGCTATGTCTTTTCGCAGGAATACAGTAAAGACAATTACATTCAAGATTCATATCAACCTGATGTAACTGCAGTGGTAACGTTGAAGCTAATAAATGATTGTTATCTTCTGATTGGGAATGGAGGTTCTCTTTTGATGAATACCAGAATTCACTTCTTTTCCAGGTTAGATGATGAATTGAAACAGTGAACAATATTCTAAGTGTAGTATATACCATACAACCTCAGTATAGATATGTGAAGAGATGGAGTTGACATAAGGTGTAGCTCGATGGAGGACACAGGCTAGGAGGGAATATGTACGCACCCTCAATGCTAGGAGATCTGTGAGGATAGACACAGCTTGCTTAGGCTAAGAATAGACAATTGTCATTTCATACTACTAGATTGATAGCAATACTGTCCAATTGGCTTCTGCTACACCTTATACATGATGGAACCCAATTTGATTCGAGGTACAGTAGTTAGAACAATCACAGGTACATTTCTGATGGCGCAAAAGACGAATTTCACACAACGAAACACTTCAATGACAAGATAATACTCTCTGCCACGTACCTTAACATTGATAGAGGTCGTAATGATGATGGCTCAGATGTTGCGTGTACGTTGAGAGCTCTCAGAGCTAGCTGCATCTTCCCACAAGCGTGGTCCGAGAGATTCAGAGTTCTGGAACAGCGGACCAATAATGACTGGACCAATGATGACTGAGCCTGCTAAGAAGATATTATCAATTATTTGCCGGTATTCACGCAGATAGATATTCCCGAAAAGGTCGCCAACTATTTCCATGCGATTAAGGATGAGTACCCTGAACAAGTCACAGATCTAATGAGAATATATGAGGATGCAGATCAGAAACGGGACGTAATCGCTGAAGAGCTTGTCAATGTAGAGAAGAAGCTAGGTGACAATGAGCAGACCTTCAAGACGAAACAGGAGGCGTGTGACAGATTGGTGCAACAAGACACAATCGACATAAAAGACAAAACGTCACCGCTGCTTGTGAACGATACATTCGCGAAATAGATGGCGAAGCTGAGACGAGATATCACCGCCAAGAATGCACTCAATGAATCGATGTAAGCCAACCTGAGTGCTGCCTGAGAGAAAGTCGACACAATGATGTCAGCATTGGCCACCGCTAAAGACGATAGAGATATTATCAGCGACAAGATGGACTCGACCATGGTGAAACAGAACGCTACAAACGAGGCCTTGATTCGAGTAACGGCTGACTCTTCAACCACTGACAGCCCACAAGTTAACTCCAACAATCACACGTTCAATGTCATAACGTTGAGATTGCCGACTTACGAAAGTACAAAAACCCTGGATACTGTCACTTCTTTATCGTCCACTCTGCATTGGCACTTCTAACTTTGCACCCAGGAGTAAGGCTTGACAGATAAGTGGGGAATTCCGTAGACCAACAGTTGAACCACCACGTCACTGCTTCAGTTTCATTACCAAGCTGCAGTTTCGGCCAATCTCCATTTTCCAGTACACGCTGGAGAAGACGTAGCTTAGAAAGACTTTTCGGCCTCAGTCAATGAAGCCTTTATCTCATCAAATGCTGTTATCAAACTGAAACGCAATTGGAAGTCACTCTAAAACAAACGCGACCTGTAGGTCTCTGCCTTTATTGAACATTTCTGAGTACTTCGATACCAGTTGGAACCCCAAGCACCACTCTCTGATGAACGTCTTCGTGACTCATACTGGTTCAAACTTGAGGGCAATCCAGCAGCATCCAAGCCTTTGATTGGGAAATTGCCAAATCAGCCTACAGCATCACTCAACAATGTTATGCAGCATGTCACCCAGAGTGACGCTATGCTTAACTTCAACAAGCAACTGATGTCGACAACATTGAAGTTAATGGAGCGAAAACAGAAAGTGAGTGGCAGCAGCAGTGGCAGTTGTGACAGGATTTGTTATGCATATTGAAATGTAAGCCACCTGTCTAAATATGTTCAAACAAGAACAAGGTCCTGATCGCATGGAGAGAAATGAAACTAGCCAATGATAAGAAGGGCTCTAATGTAAATGAGAAGGAGAGAGCAGACAGGTACAGAGGCCCCCCATGGCTGCTGCAAGAAAGATGGCTCTAGAGATAGAGGTGGAGGAAAGCAACAGAACCTCCGCATAGCCTAGATCTTGGGTGGAGAAAATGACAATACCAAGGAGCCTAGAGTGCAGGAATTGTCTAACAGTACAAGCGATGATGATACAGATTTGTATGATTCGAATTTGGACAATGGCAACGGTAGTTATCAGCTGCGAATCAACTCCCTGAAACCCAACCTATTACTGTGTTTACTTCAATGCAAAGGTTTACTCATTACCATCATCTCAAAATCAATCATAACAATACCTTAGACCTTCTTTGTTCTGACAGTAAGCTTCAATACAGAAAGGGAGATGACACATAGGATAGTTTAGCAGCAAAAACAGCCAATGATGATGGAGCACAAGAGAATTATATGAGAAGAGTAATATTGTAAATGTTAAGGAAGAAGGGCATGATGCTAGAAGAAGGACATGGTGGTGGGATAATTTTCAAAACAGCCATTGATGATGTAGATGACAGCATTAACAGATGACAACAAGTACCCCTAAAACTCATACTCGAGAACGAAGAATATATGTGCACAGGATGGTTCACAGTCTAAGATGTAAAGGAATTTGATATTATCCTTGGAATACATTCGGTACATTATATCGATGGAACATAGAGCATCGACCATTGTACAAATGAGATGTAGATAATACAGGGTGACATACCATGGGAAGACAGAGATATGGTGGGTCAGATCCACTATGTGCATAGCTGGCAGCCCGATGGTGAACTAGATGAGGACGTAATAAAAGACACCACTTGTACCATGGATATGGAAATTGTTGATGATAAGCAACTCATCGCATGATCTAGCACCTCTTAGCTAAAGTATCTATGGTCCGTATACAATACGATGTTGAAGAAACACCTGAGCTCGAGGAGTCACTGGATGAATTTTGAGCAACTCTCCGCAATTGTGAGCAGTGTAGTCTATTTGTTGAACCGATATATGAAACAACACAGAGTAAGCAACAGTTCATGATTGAGATCTTACTTGACAATTATAAGAAGGACCCGCACAGGCTCCCATACAGGCTGTTACCTGAAGAAGATACGGAACTGCAATATCAATTAGAGAAAGCATTTCAGAATTGATAGATACCTCCTAGCAACAGCCATTACTGCTCCTCAGTACTATTCATACCAAAGAAAGATGACAGCTTCCAAATGTATACAGACTACCGTGAGGTCAATCAAATCACCAAGTAAGATCGATACCCATACCGTATATCGAACAGCTGGTGCAGCCGTTAGATAGTTCAACCTATGTCTCAAAGGTAGACTTGTTTACAGGATATCATCAAATACGTATATGTGCTGCGGACTGTCAAAAGATTGTGTTCTCAACTAAATATGGGCTCTACGAGTGGAAAGTTATATCTTTTGGACTGGCAAATGTACCTAGCCAATGTATGCACATCATGAATGGGTTATTAGCCTCTAACCTTGAATTACGCAAATTTGTCGCCCTTTATCTCGACGACGTGTTGAATCATAGCTCGACCTGAGAGGAACACCTAGCCCACATTAGTGTGATTCTGCAACTGGTGCAAAAGGCTGCCCTTAAACTAAAGAAGTTCAAGTATGTCGGGTTTCAACACGAAATTGAGTTTTGTGGATTTCAGAATAATCAGAATAATATTCACACATTGGAGATGAAAATGAAAGCAGTCAGCAAATAGCTCCAACTCCGAAATACCACAGAAATCTGTGGTTTCCTTGGACTAACTGGCTACTACTGTAAGTTTATACACCAGTTTGCTTACACCGTCCTATCCCTGTACAGCATGTACACGTTGGAGAAGCGCAAAGATAAAACTAGAGGAGGTTGATGAGGTGAGCCACAGCTTAAAGAAGTTGGCATCCAGCCTTTTGCTTGGACCGCTGAAGCAGTAGATGCTTTTCAAACTTTAAAAGATACCATATGTAAAGCTCCAGTTCTGGTATTACCAGAGGAAGGTGGTGAATATGTATTATACTTTAATGCCACCAGGTATGCAGTCCGTACTGTACTCTTCCAGAAACGTCAAAATGGGAAAATCAAGGTCATTAGGTATTGGAGCCAACAATTCAACAGGGCTGAGACATGATATCCATCTTACGACTGGGAGCTGCAAGCCAGTCAAGATTTGGTAGTCAACTGACACTACTACTTACATTCCGAGAAGAAGTTTACAGTATACATAGGTCATTCTTCATTGAAGTACATACTCATGCAGCTCCAATTGACTGCACACCAAATACAGTACCTGGCCACCATGCAAAATCATACATATAACATCTGTTACATTTTATGTGCCACAAACCAGGTAGCCGATGGGTTGACTAGACGACCTAATTTTAGACGCGAACATTATATCGAATAGTGTCAATTCTTACTCTGTCGATATGTGCAATGGTGACTTACACGATTGGTCATCCATGACTCAGCAGCGTAGTCTAACGAAGTAGAAGCAGAGACAAAGGATGACTCTTGGAGTAAGAACATTGTGCAGATATTGAAGTCCTAGGATCAGGGATACCAATCAAGAGTGTCCGCCCCAGCGACCATAAGAAAAGATTGCACTTGTAGTCATTGATTCACCCTTGATAATTGCAGGTTGTTAATTGACCTGAAAAAGAAGTATCCTGACCATCACAAAGACAAGCCTTGCCGACTATATAACCCGATGACCCTTTATCACCATATACTCTGTGAGGCAAACTATTTGACAGTAGAAGGACACCAAGGAGTGGCGAGAGTGTACATAACATTTTGACAATGCTTTTACTGGCTCGCAATGTGGAAAGACATCCAGATGTAGACACATGGGTGTGATACACGTGTACGATCCAACCAGTGGGTGGATAAAGTTGCAAGTTTATTGAGACTTCTGCCAATCGCGAAAGGCCGGTGAGAGTGGATTGATATAGATTGTGTCACCCATAAGCCAGTCTCAACAAGAGAAAACGACTGTATCATGACATTCATCAATCATTATTCGAAACAAACACACTGGGTACCCTGCATATAACTGATAAATATTGCTGTTTCCCACAACTATTTTTGGAAGCTATCATACGAATTTCCGACATCCCATACGAATTCTTCAGTAACAGAGATGTCCATTTCACATCAAAATTCTGGGCGAAAATGTTTAATGGATTGCAAACCAAATTGCCAATGTCAACTGCCTTCCACCTACAAACAGATGGACTTTGAGAGATTTCGAATAAGCAAGTTTCAAGATACCTTCAGGCCTTTCCCATCTACCACCAGGTTGGATGGGATGATATTCTGCCATTGGCAGTGTATGCATATAATATTTCTATACACTGATCTACAGATCAGAGTCATTTAGAGTTGAACTTTGAATAAACACCTTCCATTCCAGTGGATTTTGTGGCTGGCCAAAGGGAGAAAATACGGAGATTGAAAGCGCAGAGTTTGACAAACAATTCCAAGTTTCACTCCTGAATACTCATGACCATCTTCGCGAAGCCCAAGATAGTCAAATGGCTGAAGCAAATAAGAGCTATAGACTATGCACCCTACAGGTGGGAGACCACATGATGTTGAGTACTAAAGACCTGCCGATCACATACGCAAATTACAATCCTTCTTATCACAACTTACAATCACCCTGGGCTGGACCCTACAAGATCATTAAGTTCCATGGGCCGAATGTAGTCGCATTGGAATTGCCAGCTGATATGACAACGAACAATGTAGTAAACATCAGCAGACTCAAGAAGTACACTGCTGATCTGGCATAAGGAAAGCCACCTCCTCCTCCCGTATAAAATGTAAGAGATAAAGATGGCACAATTCAGCATTTGTTTGTTGTGGTGAAACGGTAGAACTGGAAGGCAGAGGGCCAAACTTCCACACTCCGCCCTACCTTTTGCGGCATCTATAAGGAATTCGTAAGAAAGAGCAATTTGGCTTGTAGAGGATAGAAAGAGAGTGAGAGGACATGATGGAATATCCGGCCATAAGGAACCACACAAATTGAGTGGATCTACAATATCGTGGAAAGGATGAGTGAGACCAAGAGTTGAGATAGATAGAGTGTGTATTTTTCGTTGTCTGGTAAGATGATATCTATATACTTCGAGGTGTTCCAAATATGGACTCCCATTGTTCAGTCCATCTCTATTATCCCTGTAACTCCGTTCATCCCCCCCTGCTATACTGAGTGGCAGTGGTGGTAAAAAACAAATTTTCCCATCACAACTCCACTCTGATCCTTTGTACGAAGTACACCTCTCTTCTTTCATACCTTATAACCTTATACCCAAATCCGAAAGAACATAAGAATAACATAAATCTAAAAAAACCATAAATCCAAAGGAAAACTATAAACCCAAAGAAAACCCATAAACCCAAGGAAAAACTATAAACCCAAAGGAAAAGTATACAGGCTCTCACTCCTTGCACACTCGCTTGTTCTTGCTATCCTCCTTATCAGCTTTCCTGTTCCCATGGCCTCTTGCGAAGTATGACATATTGTTAAGCCGAGCATGGAATCAAAATATCCCCATACGTATCGCATATATGGCCGCTGTAACGTGTACTCAAGCGTCTATAAACAACTCAGGATCTTTGTTTACTGCCTGTTGGATGATAGGTATGGCTTTGTTTTCCATCTTGCTCTTGTGGTATGCCAACATACATATTTCCTCATTTAACATGTTCTTGTTGTCCGGGTAGAGACAGAGCCATTCTAGTAAGCAGCGTACGTATTCTTCATTCTCAATGTCATCGTCGGAACTACTACTTTTGCTGCTGGGAGTGGAAGTCCGATCTCACTGTTGGGTACCCTTATATTTGGGATCGATAGACTTCTCTTGGATCGTACCGACCTCTTTCTTGGTAGGTGTGGTGGCTTCATGTCTAGACTTATCCTTGGTCAGATCTATGAGGAGCTCTCCAATGTTACCTCTATCCTGTTCCATTCCCGTTCCCTTGGGTGGCAGGATTGGCGGTGAAAGTATCTTGCTCTTATTGAAAGATAGAGGTGGTATGGGTATCCCATGGTCAGCAGGCGGTACTGATGGTGAGATAGTACCAGGTAGATTGACATGATTGCAGTCATCCATGTCAGGGTATTAACCAAATGGCATTACTAACCCCCGGTACCATTTCAGGTCTATAGCTTCATAGTCGATTCCTTCTCCTAGCTGAGAGCAGCCATTATCCACCAACTATTCAGCTTTCTGGATATCTCCGGAAGTATAATATTTGTTGGCTTTCAACTTCCAGGTTTGCCTTGGTGAGGCATTCGAATTATGCACTATTTAGCCATCTCATCGCAAACTCAGTGTCTCTGGATGTTTGGCTGATGATTGCCGTTAATCGTAGCCACATCTCACTTCTGCTGGAATTGCTGAGAATTTCCTGGGGTTCTGAATTTTCTTGACAGAGATCTCCCAGCTTCTTCGTTGCTCGTGTCTTCCTCTGCTGAGTGGAGTGGTGCTGCTTGATCATCTCTTTTACTCTGCCAGAGCTATTGAGGGTATTTAGAAAGTCATTGTACCCTCTGTATTTCAACTTCTTCCTGTCTAGGTTTCCCTCTGCAAAGTTCGATGGCAATGCAACATGAATATTGGCAGTATCGGTAATATCACCACAGAGGTCATAGACCTGAAGCATGAAAACAGCTTTGCCTTGGGGGGAATATTTCCGAACGGTAATCTCTACGGTATCTTGTAACAAATCAACATGTCTATTGTAGACAAAATCTCTGCTGAGTTAATATAGTGTCTTCGATGAAAGGTATACTGGAGAAGGATCGCTAGCGAGATGAGAGATATCCAAGGAGGAGGTATATGTAGTTACGGCGGTAGTGGTGGCTACGCTGGTGGTGGCTGATGTGGTGGTGGCTGAGTTTGTGGTGGCTGCAGTGGTGGTGCGGTGTAGATTGATAGTGGCGGTGATGGTGGTTAAGGACGCATCGAAATCCATGACGTCTCTGAGTACTCTTGCACTATCGTTGATTGATGTAAACTTCAGGTCGGCTATTGGGCATCGGTTATGGTTGAATTGGAGATATTGGCTGCAGATATCAGTGTACAAAGAAAGTTAAACGGTACAGTATGGTGGCTATCTTTCCTTAGGAACATGATAGGGGGAAGCTCTGTATATACCTGTAGGGGTATCTTCACATTAATCCGTTTTCCTTCTTCATCCAGTTTCTATGTAATTTTCGATTTCCCTAGTAGGCTCTTCTCGTATCTCTTCACAACTTGTTTGCTTCTTCCCCTCCTCTTTCTCCGATTGTTGCCAGCAATTGAGCATATCCTGCTCGTTGTTCCTATTGTCGGTGGTGAAGTTTCTGCACACTCCTGCGATAGTCATCGCTTCTTTTCTCTCGAGATTACTAGAGGGTTAGGGGAGAATGTTAGGGGTATTTGGTGTAATGTAGGTGTAACTCAGTCAATAGGAATATTTGTTCCCCCTCCATCTCCTAAATCCACACAATGGTATAGTTTCAGTATCTTTAACTCTTTTTGTTATGATCCATGCAATGGATCTCCTCCCTTCTCCCCTTCCTCCCCCCTTCCACGTCTTTTCCAGCATTGTTTGGATGGATGGTCTGTTGGAACTGGATGTGTAACATTCCATTTATCCACTAGCTCCTTATACTGCATCATATCCTCTACCCGTACCTACGATTATTTCTTCCAGTCTCTCCACTTGATTAAATTCATCCATCTTCCTTCTGAACATATCTGACCTGTTTCTTCCTCCACCTCGAATTCCTCGAATTCTTCCGATTCCTCTTCTTGTGTGGTGTTCGGTATACTAATTTCTTGAGCACTGTATATGCATTTGTTGCAAGTGAAGAACTTCTTGAGTTGGCTACCATCTATCCAGTCCGTGGGCACTGCTCCATTCAGATCTGACAGTGGATAAGTCCTCAAGCTCTGGACAATTTCTGTGACCTGGTATGGTACTCACCATCTCGTATCCAGTTTGGTGCTGTGAGACTGCTCTATCTTGATTTTGTGCAGGAGAGCCAAGTCACCAATCTGGTGGTCTTCAGCCTGGAGATTGGCTGCTTGGTCAAAGTAACGTTTGTTAGCATCTCTCGACTCCTTTAGGTTTTGTATGGCAGTATCGAAATTATTTAACTGTCTTTTCAGCAGTCTTGTCCTAGCCACTAGGTGTGACACTGAATCGTCAATTTCTTGGGTCCATTTTGAGGTATTCTATGTTAAGTTCTCCAGCTCTATCGGAAGTACCACATCTTGGCTGAATATTAGGTGGAAGGGCGAATCTCCAATCATACATATGATGGTAATGCTGTCAGCCCAAAGTACTGCTGGTATGTGGTCGATCCATATTTTTTTAGATTCATCAGTGCAGGCTGAGAGTTTGGATAGTGTATCTGAAATCGGTCTGTATCCTGGTTCAATTACTCCATTAGTGGTAGTATGGTACAAAGTTACAGTGATCTTCCAAATATGAAATGTCTGAGGAAGTGGTCAGTCCATTTGGTGTTTTCTGCTCTGCTATCTACTACCACATATTTCATGTATCCGAACTGACAAATTATCTTGTCATAGAAGAAGTCCGCTACCTTCTCCAGTGTACACTGTTTTAGTGGTCGTGTCTCTGTCTAGCCACTGAGATATTCCCTGGCTATCACCAGCAGATAGTATCTGTCCTCTACTTTGGGCATGAACAAAATGACCATTCCCACTCGCTGCCATATGTGACTAACAGTTAGGCTGTTCAGGTGTTCATCATATCGTAGCGGCACTTACTTCCTGCACTGCTAGCACATGTTCATCCAATCTTTGATGTCCACATATATTTTGTGTAACCAATACAACTTGACTACCTTTCTTGATGTTCCTTCCCTTCCAAGGTACCCTCTCAGTTCGTATGCAGCTTCCATTGCTTTCCTCTACTGCTCTGTACTCACCAAGACCTTTGACAGTGTTTTATTGGTGTTTCACCTTCGGTAGAGTACCCCGTCCGAAACGAGGTAGTTAGTGGCTTCCCGCTGAAATCGCTGCACGTCCTTTCGAATTCTTTCCTCTGGCCGCCTCAGGTTCCCCAGAAATTTGCGTATCTCCATCCATCTCGCTTCATATACCTCTACCAGTCTTCCCCAACAAATGGTTCGTATGTTCCCTCCTTCCTCTTTCTTTGCGGCTCTCGTTCGACCTGTATTCCCTGTGAACTTACATCAATTGTTTCCTGTAGATCATTCTCCTGCTCTGGCTCTGACTCCCCTTCTCCTCACGGTCACTGTGAAAGACCATTAGGACAACCATTCATCCTCTCTGGAATGGGTTTCACATCAAAATCGAACAGTCGTATGTATGCGATCCAGCAGGGAACTAGCACTTCTGGCAGGTCATTGGCAAGCAAATTTAGTTGATGGACTAATATGTTAGCATCTGTCTCTACAAGGATTCTAACACCATATATATAGACTGCAAAACTTCTTGAGTACCTTTATCAGGCCACTGCACTCATATTTCCCTACGTCATATCGCTTCTCAGCTTGCTTCCAAAGCCAACTTTCATAGCAATACAGGTACCGATCCTAATTTTCATTTTCGTGCTATAAAATCGCCCTCCACCTTTCCAAGCTAGTCTCAACCCCCACCACTATTTGCCTGGTGCCATCCCTAACATCTAATGTCTTTAGTGTAGGAGTATTGCAGAGGGGTTTCTTCAAGATTGTTATGGCTTTCTTTTCTTTAGTCTCCCTTTGTAACTCAACGTCCTTCCTCAAAATCTGGAATAGGGATCCTGTGACTAATGCATACTCAGGGATCTATTATCAACATTCTGTGCATATGTCCACAAATACCCTGTACTCAGTACAGTTCTCACACCGGGGCCAATTCCACACCTTGTTGACCTTTGACAGTTGTGGCTATCTTCCTACCTCTCCACAGACAAACTTGACTATTTTTAATCTGTTCCAGTACCAGTCGAATTTTTCTCCAGACATAGTGGCTCCAACTTTCTCCACATCGGAAAGTATATTTTCCAGGTTATGGAGATGTTTCAGTACAAACCGTCGAACTCCAGGAAGCCCTTCTTCCTCTTTGGCCCTATATCAACTCTTCAGACCTTTCACTCTGACATTATCAATAAATATTTCCATGATTGACTCCAGGTAGACATTTAATATTTTCTGAGATACTCGGATGAATGCCAATACTAGTGTTGGCAATGAACCGCCAGGAATTCGTACTATTGATCAACCAGTTCGGTTTGAGCGAAGCGGATCCTTGCCAAGCCATTCCCTTCAAATCCTACCATTTCGGCCCACAACTGCAAACAACAATAGGTAATCGAGTTCTTGTCTGATTGGTTCGAATTCTGAATCATCTTGTAGTTAACTTCAAGGGGTACACGATGAACTAGTAATCAAGACGATCGGACAAGAACTTGCCTACCTATTGTCGTTCGAATATCGATAGTTCACGAATCAGTTTGTGATCAACCTCAGCACTTCCTCAAACTTCAGATCGAATAGGTGTCAAACTCCACCTCGGTTCGATCCCTGACGAACCGATTCAATTCGTTGCCAATACTAGCCGATACCGAATTGGTGGCTCTCTGTACCAGTCTGATCGGCCGATATATGCCTTGAGTAGACTGAAAGGTCATATAGTCCCAGCTATCCTCGTACAATACTTTTTGGTCATCACCTGATTGGAGCTCAATCAGTGAAGAAATGGGCAGTCCGATCAAGCCTTCAGAAAACTCTTCGACATTAGGTGGTATCTTGGTGTCTTCCAACATATACTGGTTCACGCTTACTGCAGAGAAGATTCAGTGATACTTCCCATACTTCTTCAGTACTAAGAAGTGAGTATTTCTGTAAGGACTCCAAGAGGACTCCAATAGGCCCTGCCAAACTCTCCCTTCTATGATCTCTTGTTGCACAGGAATGACTTTCTTGGGTATATGGAATAAAAGATCCTTCAAGACTTTGTGACCAGGGTCAAGCTGGATATGATCGGGTGGCTCGACCTCGTCGCTAATTATTTCCAATTCCTCAGATGTCTATAAAAGAGGGTATTCTCCATTCAATAGTATACCCTGGAGGGCATCTGTTTCTTTCGACCATAATATACTTCCTATCTGTACCTCTTGTACTCTCTCAGGCATCAACCTTCCAACTCTTTCTCCGAGGAAGAACTTGGGTATAAACCACTTGTCCCAAGGGCCTGATATTAGTACAGCCAGAGCAATAGCTCTTCCTTTCCAGTCAAGTCTGATATCTGGTGTACTTCCATCTGACAAGGGAACAGGCTTCACTTTCTGGACAATGTATTTGTAGCAGGCACACATCCAGGTTGCTTTGGTATTGTAGTCTAAGTTGCACTTCGCTGAATAGAAGTACAAGAAAATGGATTATATTTAATTAAGTTCCAGTGCAAAACTATGTTTAGAAACTCATGCAAAAGTCATAGATTGTATTCCAGTTACCCTCCATTCCTTTACCATGGCCTCTTCTCTCATCGACCACTCCTCTGCTATCATCTTCCTATCCAACTCTCCGACTACTAGTTCCTCCTCTTCTTCCCACTTATCCTCTCAATTCATACCTCTTCCCATCAGCTTCCTCACTGCCTTCGATAGTCCCCCTTTTCTGACTGACCGTTTCCCTTCTTCCTTAAACGATCCCTCCTCTTTCCCTGCAAATACCCTCTTCCTATTAATCTACTTCTTCTCTTGTCCTTTTTTACTCTTTGGTCTCTTCATGTTCTCATTCCACTGTTCACTCTCAGAAAACTCCAATCTTTTCCCTTCGTAGTGCTGGGCCCTATTCTTCCTAGTCACCCTTAGTTTAACTAGACGTATAAGTGTTCCAAGATGCTGGTGAATTCATCTCTTTTCTCTCATGGAAAGGTTGCAACAAACCTCACCTGTTCTGATCTATCAACGGCAGAGATATTGATCTCGCAACTGCCATCATCCAGGTTTCTCTGACACTTACAAGTGTATGTTTTCCAGGGGCAGCCCAAGATAATCTGTCCGGATGCAGATGTTCCTAAAAGGATAGACACGGACATGACGATAACATGCACATTGACTGGTACAGATTCTGCCTTTTTCATAAAATCAGACGGATTGCCATTAGCAATAATCATCTTCCAGTCAGCACATTTCCAACTGATGTTCGATTCTCTGTTAATTACTTTGCTCGTCTTGCAGATCTCAGATTCCCCATAGATGAGTATGGGAAGCTCGTGCCCATGATTCATTCCGAGAACCGGTGGAGAGATTCTGACATACTGAAACTCGGTATATCTGACGTTACCTTTCAGGCCAGAAAAAGCAAAAATGTAAGTGATTCCAATCTTCTTTGAAGCTGCTGGGGTCCTGGCTACAACTCGTTTACCTTTGGGAACTGAGATCATTTTGCCTTTTGGCGGTGGTCAAAAGGTGAATTTATAGGTCTCTTTCTCTTCATGGGCTAGAATAGGGTAATCGAGTTGGCTGCTTCCGAGGACCTCATAGTATCAAGTATCCAGGGCAGATACATCTTTTTGTGGTGCTTTTGGAGTCTTTGCAGTCTCTGGATTCGTATTTTCGGTGGGATCTGTCTGGGCCGGTTGCTAGCTGAATGCTACCGGATTACTGATAGTTTATTTTTCCTGGTTACTAGCACTCGTTGAAATATCTGGAACTTCTTCTTCAATACATACCCACTTATCATCACTCCTGGTCACCTCATCCACCCTCTTCCTTCTCTCGTCTACAAAGGCATATCCTGTCTGCATACATACAACTGTCGACCTTTTTTTCTTTCTTCCTCATCTAGAAGTCCATCTCTCTCCTCCTTCCTTTCATGTCCTCTTCCTCTTCCGCACTGCTTTTGCCTTACCCCTCTTCTTCTTCTTCATCTTTGTCACTGAATTCCTTGATACCGTCTCTGTTACCATGTTCCTTATCCTCCTTGTCTGTAGACCGACCAGAGTAATACCCATCGATTTTCGACAGCTGTCGAGTGACTCCTGAGTCAAAGGCTATCACTTGAGTGCTGGCCCTCAGATACAGTTGAGATGTTGCAATGTGATGCGGCGGAAGCGACTGTAGTGCAGCGGTGATGGCTACTCTCCCTTCTTGTTGCCCTTGTTGAGCTACCTTGTGGGTGTACTGTCGCATTGACAAAAACCTTCTTTCCAGCAGATATCCGGATATCTCTTCTCCATTTTCTTCTCTTGGTCCTCAGAGTAGTCTTCCAGGTTCTTCAAGATAGAATATGCTCTGTTCCTGATCAGGGTGCATATCGGGACAGAATGTGCGGATGTATGCTAGATCATCACAATAGATACAGGATTCTAATCCTTGCCATGGATATAGTTAGTAATTATGTTCCGGGCAGTAATAAGTGAGTTCCGTGGGTATGTTTGGAGGTGATAAATTCATTGGTATCTGCAGAGGTGAATGTTCATCTTGGATGGCGTATGCCCTGGCAGCCTGATAGCCTCCGTATCTGAGTACATTCACCTTGCTCATCTGCAAGGTCTATGCCTCAAAGGCCTTCATTAGATTGTCCAATTTTTCGTCGATTGTATTTTCAGCATTATTAATAGGAATGTCCTTCATGGCTTGCACTGATACCAGGCTTTATTCGCTAGGAATTGCTGGAAGGTTCACCACTACTGACATCTGTAGGAGTAGAACTCCAGCTGAGACTGAATAAAGAGAGACTCCAGATGCTGTACATGTTCTTTCAAAGTCCATGAGGGCGAGATCATAGGTGGTCACAGGTTTGTTGAGGACATACTTTTGGAGTGTATCGTATTTGAACTTCGGAGGGTCTCTAGCATCTTGTTCGAGTTTCATTAATATTTTTGCCCTGAAATCTCTTCGGAGGCCTCTGAGCAGTATTTCCACCAGTGAGTACATGGCTGAGGCTCCCTTTTCGATCATAATATGGCTGATATTGTCATATGCGAGTATAAAGGCTTTCAGTCTGATATTTCCACGTTTCAGCTGGTCATAATAGAGTCGTTCCAAGTACGTTCTCGTATAGATATAAATACGGCTATCGGTATGGCGGAAGGTATCTTTCAGTTCCTCTTTCAACAGCTCCCAGTATTTCATCACATATCCATTCATTATTTTGATCGTCTCCTGGATCGTCTCAGAATAGTAGTACGGGAAGGTATCAATAATGTCTTCGGTGGCCAGATGGGATCCAGTGCAAGATGATAGTCTTTCGTATGCTTCGATAAACCTGGTAACATCCGCTCCTCCGAAGACTGCGGCGCCAATGGTTTTCGGAAGTGGCATTTGTTTGTTTTCCATAGCAATAGCCAGGGACAAGGACTCGATGAATTGCCTTTGATCGTATACATGATAGGACGAGGCGTTGTTGGAAGACTCGGTATTGGCTCAGGGTCTGGTGTGGCTTGAGTGTCCAGCACTAGAGGAGCCTGCATATCTACTAGAACCGGCAGCGGTAGAAGTAGATCGGATGTGTTCAATCGACATTTTTATCGGTACTGCAGTAGCGGTTTGATTGTCTAATGGTAATTTAGGAGTCGAACTGGTAGTAATTGGTGATCTAAAATCAATTGCAGGTTTCTGAGTTTTGTTCAAGGGGAGTTCGATCGATTGGTATTCTTTATAAAGTGAATTCTTTCTTTTCGTTTGCTTCTTAATCCAGCTTCACCACCTCTGACAGGTTTCTCTCTTAGCTTCCAGCCACGTTGTCTATCCCTCATGTTCTATTCCCTGTACCTTTCAACCCCCACGACTAGTAGTATGCTTATCAGAATTCTTCATATTCCTACCCTCATCGTTGGCTTCCTTTCTTGGTATTCCTTTGGTTCAGTGTCAGTCTTGGTATGATAGTTATGTGCTTTTTCTTTTGTTATTTCTCATTCCGGTATAAGGTCAGTTCCTGTTCTCAAATTTTATTCCATCTGCGATGTCAGTGCCTTTCATCCCGGTGTTAGGTCAGTGCATTTCTTTCGGTGTTCGTTCAGATATAAGGTCGGTGCCTTTCTTTCGGTGGTTGTTACAGTCTAAGCTCGGAACCTTTGTCATTGTTGATATCGATATACCCAGCTTACTGCACCCAGCATTCCAATCTGATATTGTTTAGCACCGTCCCTAGGAATAACGTTATTTCCCTTGGCGTTCACTCCTCTCCCAGGGCAGGTATCTTTCATTAGTTGCTTCTGTCCATATTTATCTATTTTGGTTTGTGGGGGTTGTTTTAACCATTCCATGATCAGTTTTGCGAATCTGAATGCATATTTGTACTTTATTTGTGGTGAAACAGCAGAGCTGGATGTCAGAGGGTCTATTGTCAACACTCTGCTGCACCTCTTACGGCATCCAAAGGGAATTCTTGAGAAAGAGCAATTCTGATTCGAAGAACTCAGGAAGAGGGTGAGAGGATATGATGGGATATCCGACTGTGAGGAATCACACAAATTCAATTGATTTATGAAATCTCCGAAAGGATGAGTAAGACCAAGAGCTGGAAAAGATAGAGTGTATCTTTTTGGTTGTCTGGTAAGATGATATCTATCTATTCCGGAGTCTCCCAAGTATATACTCCCCATCGTTCAGTCTATCTGTAAGAACGTACATCTTCCTATAGATAAATGTGTGTAAATACGGTTGCAAATGGGAATACGTAATACATATCAATTGTGTGATATGTAGGTAAGATAATCGCTAGCGTGCCAAAAGTACTTGGCGAGGTGATTATATATGAAGGGCGCTCACCCTGACTCGGCAGCCAACTGCACTTGCAAGAGCCATGTGCACTTGGGAGCCAAGTACACTTACAAGTGCACCTGGCACCACCATTGCATCATCCCCCTCTTTATCAGCAGACCTCCTGGACTGCAACATATATAAATGAAGAAAGAGAAGATAAGGTGCGAACATCTTCGTGCATCTGCATAAGTCCCACGACTGATCAGTGCCATGGCTGTGGCCTCACAGCGGATTCGGTGCACAGAGAAATTCACCTCCAGTGGTAGGTGGTAAAATCTGTGCCGATGCCATTTTTACTGGGCCGAGATCCATAAGAAATGAAGAGAAGAGAAGAGAAGAGAACGTCCAATTGACCCTAGATCATCCAAGTCCACCTCTGAACCATCCGTGACGATACCATCGATTATGGCCATGGCTTCGTTGGATGCTCCCGATGGAATTTGTCGACTAGTTAATGAGTATTCTTGAGGTTCTGTACCGGTTCCCAGCTCGTACATAGGTAGTTGTAACCGGCCAACTGAACGAGATAGTGAATCTTCCGAGAGTGTCGCTCGGAATCGAGGATCCGATCGACCTCCCACTCATCCGTATCATCGACAATCATCGGTTGCTGTTCTGATGGCCGATGGCTGATGATGGGTGGCGTGTATTTATCAAGCAGGGAGACGTGGAACACGTTGTGTATACGCATTGTCTTTGGCAAGTATAATTTGTAAGCATTCTTATTGATGACTTTACTCACCGTGTATGGCCCGATATGCTTGTAATCCAACTTTTTGGACATTCTCATCTTTCTGATATTCTGAGTTGAAAGCCAGAGCTTATCTCCGACCTCGAACGTCATTTTCTTGCCACTGATTTATTTCATCTGACGGGCTTGAGCTTCCAACAGATTGTCTCTCAGGGTGAAGTGCGTCTCATCCAGCCCGGCTGCCAAGGTATCTACTTCGGCTTCCGACTTCAAGCGGGCTAAGTCCTTGGGTGCCTTGAATTGCATCATCGGATAGTGGTTATAGTTGGTCCAAAAGGGTATCATCCTTGTCAAAACATGTACCACGTTGTTGTAGGTAAATTCCGCCAATACTAAGAGCTCCACCAAGTTATCCTGCTCATAGTTGCAGAAAGCCCGGAGATGCTGCTCCATCGTCTGATTCTGCCGCTCTGTCTGGCCGTTCTATCTGACCTTCCATCTGTAGATTGAATGTGATCGATAGTCAATATCATTACTCATGTGGCTGCGGACCCTCGCCCAGAATTTACTTCTGAATTGGGTGTCCCGATCGGTAATGATGTTGTCAGGAACACCGCATTTGCAGATCACATGCTCCAAGAACAGCCTGGCCAGTTCTAGTGAGTCGACAATCTTTCTGCAGGGCAGGTAGATCGCCATCATTGTCAGTCGATCAACGATGACTAGGATCTCCGTGTATCCGGACGCGGTCGATTCTGACAAGTCTGTGATGAAGTCCATAGTGATGCCTTCCCAGAGTCATGACGGTGATGGCAGTGGCATGTTGACTCCATATCAGGCATGCCGCGGAGCCTTGATTTGGTGATATACTTTGCAGCCGCTAACGTACTTCCTTATATGTGCGTCCATCGCAGGCCACTAGAAATCCCTAGAGACTAACTCAGCAGTTTTAAGAGCTCCAAAATGACCGAATTTGGGGTTGTCATGAAAGTGACTTATCACTTTACCACGGAGAACATCGTCCGCAGGGATATATATCCTACCCTCGTAGGTCAGAGCTCCAGCGATGACACTCCATTGGTTGATGTCTTTGGCTTTGACTTTGGCTTTGGCTTTGACATTGGCTTTGGCTATGGCTGTGTCCATTGGGTTATCGACTAGCTTACCCGAGAAGTCGACCGTCAATGGGTCAGTAGCCTAAGCCTTCTTTATCGCTGGTAGGAGGTCATCGTAGGGTTCGACTGCCGACATCGCCAAAAGCCATCCGACCGGCTTCTCGTAGCCGATCTCATAATCGGAGCATCTCGATGGGCCGTCGAGCGGGTGTTTCGTCCCTTCCAGGTACTCAATTGTGAAGTCGTATGCTGAGAGGATTTCCGACGGCCTTGCTTGTCGCCGTGAGAGCACTTTGGAAGTTTGGAAATACTCAAGGTTCTTGTGGTCACACCGTATCAGAACTTTGTGATGGGCGCCATCCAGATAGTGCCACCATTACTTGAAGGTCTCGATGATGGTGAGGAGTTTCCGATCGTATGTGCTGTAGTTCTGCTCAGCCGGAAAGTATTTCTGAGAGTAGAAATTGACTGGCCCTAGGGTTCCGAAGCCATCATACTGGTTCAGGATGCCTGCAATTGCAAAGTCACTCGCATCCATCTGGAAGATGATTGGCTTGGCTGGATCAAAGTGCTGCAAAATCGGTGCCACAGTAAGGGTTTTCTTCAGCTTCCAGAAGGTGAGCTCTGCATCTCTCAGCTACTGCCATGTGGACTTTCGTGTAGGCTTCTTTAGCAAGTTCGATATGGGTACTGTCACCTTGCCATATTTCCGGATAAACCTCCGGTAGAAGTTCGTGAATCTGAACAGCACTTGCACATCATGGACTGACTTAGCAGTCAGCCAATCCTCGATTGTTGATATTCAGTCCGACTCCATGCCGACACCTTCAGAGCTGATCACGATGCTGAGATAGCCGACTTCCTTAACTCCAAATTGGTACTTCTCCGCCTTGCAATACAGTCCAAACTCTTGAAGTTGTTCCAGTACCTTCCGAACATGCTCATCGTGCTCTTTCTCATTTGTAGAGTAGCTCAGGATGTTGTCAAGGTAGCATATGGCAAGGTCATCAATGTAATACCGCAGACAATAGTCAATATAAGCCTGGAAAGTAGCTGGTGCGTTCGTCAAGCCAAATGGCATGACTTTTTACTCGAATTGGCCATATCGGATTCGGAATGGCATCTTGTACTCCTCGCCCTTCTTAATACCAATAATGTGATAGGCTTCCCGGAGATCGAGTTTTGTAAAGACCCTAGCATTTCCTACACAGTCAAGAATCTCTGAAATCAAAGGAAGAGGGTTTTTGTTCTGGACCGTCGCCTTATTGAGTGCACGAAAGTCCACACAAAGTCTTGAGCTGCCGTCCTTTTTCTTTGCAAAAAGTATCCGCACCGCTGCCAGTGATGATGATCGCTGGATGAAACCATTGATCAGGTTTGTCTTGATGTAGGCCTTTAGAGTTCTCAACTCAAACTCCGATAGGTTATAGATACGCCTATATGGCAGCTTGTGCCTGGGCTCCAGGTTGATCGCATGGTCAATTGATCAGTGTGGTACCAGCATCTCTGCCTTGGCCATATTAACAACCTCAACGAACTCCTTATATTTGGCTGCTATATGACCACCATCGTTGGTCGGTACTACCAGTGCTCCGGTCTCATCCGCTCCATCTGTACACGTTAGTATTAAGATCCCATAAGGGAATGGAAGCGGAGGTTGTGGAATCCAGGAGCCCTTATCTTAACGAGTTATCCACAATGGGAAATACCCCATTGTTTGGTACTCCCTTGGTGATTCGGCGAGCCAATAGCAGTCATTCAAGCTCCGCATTGTTGGTAACTCTTATGCCGCAACTACCGCCACTGCTCTCTGCTCGCCTGTCCAGTACCTGAGGCCAATCTTACCTTCTTCGGCGATGTCTTCCACGGTCGCTCCTAGCAGTCCTGTACAATCCTCCACTCTTAGGAAGAATGTCCCGACGACCTCTTCTCTGACCAATAGATTGTCGAAGGCAGTAGCTCCAAGTATTTGAATATCCGGAGTACAGCCACCTTCAGAACACGTCTCCTCCCTAGCCTTAGATCCTGGTACATTCCCAGGGCACTCCGGTTGGTCTGCTCGCTCAACTGTCACCACTTCCGCTCGCCCTGGGGTTCGCAGAGATAAAAGTCGACCGCATTGCCAATCAACATCAGGATTCCTGAACAGGAAACAAGGCAACCCCAAAACCAAGTCCTAAGTCCGCATGGACACAACTAGCATGTCCGATTCCTGAACCGGTGATAATTACTCCAAATATTGAACCGTGATCACTGTTTTACGACTCTCCCTCACGTGAGCCATCACCTGGCTGTTAAGGCCCAGAGTTATGAAGAAAGCCAGTTGGTCCGGTAAACCGTTTGATTAATCTCGATGATATGATAATGCTCGTTGCACTGCAATCGATAAGTGCTCGCACAAGTTTCATCTCCACCTTCCCATCTCTTATAAGAACCTCATGGACAATATGCGACGTGTCCAGTCTGTTCGTGATGCATAAGTACTGACTTGACATGAGAGCGTTTGGGCTTTCTAACACCACCCTTGGCTTCAAGGCAATCCGATGTAGTTGTATGCTATCCATCGTCACCATCAACACCTGGGATACCAACCATTCCAAATACAATTCTGCCTCATCGAACCTCTCCCACCTGGCTAGATACCGAGAGAGGCTAATGAGTTTTTTGTCTGCTTGTTATCAAACCACTTCTGTCGTTTGACTTGTTGCCTTCCATTGCCACTCGGGGCTAGCTTCTGGTCTTGGGGTGGTGTGTTACCTCCTCGAGAGTATTTGGGACAGAAACTCACCTTGTGGTTCGGCGATCCACAGCATACAGATTTTCCGCTGAATCATCAGCTTTCAAAGACCTCTGTCTAAACCCATGGTGCTGGAGGTAAGTAGGTATGTTTGCTACCGCCGCCGCCACCACCGGTGGACTTTCCACCGGAAGTTGTCTCGACGGGCTCGGAAATAGACGGTCTGAAATTACATTTCTTGTCGGTTCGTTTGAACAATTCTCCATTGCCGCTGGAACTACCGGTAGGCTACGTCTGTTGATGTTGTTGTCTCCAACTCGTCCTTCCCAGTCCGGATTGGAACTCCACGGCTACTGCTCAGTCGAAAGGTTTGTTGATGCTTCCAAACCTCCTGTTTGTCATCAACAGTTTAACTCATACTCGTAGTCCAGGCATCATTCCCATCCAGGCCATTTCGTATAACCTCTTATGGTCCTGTTCTTCCTCCCATTTGGCTTCTTGCCACAAGGTATGGAGCTGGTTGGCCCATACCTGCACTTGTTCGTCCAGGTCATGGAATCCCTGGTCGAACTCTTGGTAGGCCCGTATAGCTACGTTCAGTACACGGTCAGGAATACCATGCGTCTTTTGGAGTTGCTCAATGAAGAGGTTGAAATCGTTCATGCCAGGGTAATTGGATTTCCGTAACTCTTGGCTCCAAGTGACTGGGTCCTCCATCTTCATTTTCCATTGCGAAGGATACTTATAGCCACTTCAACTCCCAAGTAGGTTCAAGGTGTTCTTGACTTGATATGGTGCACCGTTCAGGAAATGATGTTGGGGTGAGTCGAAATTCCTACGGAGGACACTGATGAAGTTATCCAATTCGGGAGTACCCCTGCAGCATCGCTCAGGGTCGACCATGTTCAAGATTCCAGACTTACCGCGTTTCTACTTCGCAGTTCACTCACTAGCAGTCTCTTGTTCCTGAGCTGCTTCTCTCTCCCAGACCCATTCCGCTCATTCAGCTGTTCTCGCGTTGCAAACGTCCCATCGTTCGGCTTGTATTTCAGCTTGTTGCTTGGAAAGGAGCTTCAGCATCAGTCGATTCTGGGTGGCCAGGTCGCAGTGATCATCTTCGGTAATCATTAATGAGAAGTCATCGTTGTCATCGTCTCTGACGCGTGTATTTTCCCGCTTACGATTGAGATCACCATCATCGGGATTCAGATTTTCATCGTCGGTATCGAGATTATCATCGATGGTAGCGTTCTCTCTAATTCTGTCCTCCAGAAGAACTGATGGTCTCTCGACTGGAACCTGTTGGCTGCTAGCTGTCGATGCCTGCAGAGTTTCCTCACTTTTAAGATCATCAGTGACGCGTACTTGACTTCTAATTGACTTCTTTGGAGGCATTGGTATGCAATTTAATGTAATTAGCTGATCGTCTGGTTTTGTGTACGTATTGTGATGCACCGAAAAAGAAAGGAGATCACAAAGTCCCATGAGCGAAACATATCTGGTGACTGAAAAGCGATTATAGTGTACGTGTGTACGTCCTCATATGGGGGAATACGTGTAGATACAATTGCAAACGTGAATAAGTAATAAATATCAATTGGGAGGTATGTAGGTAAGATAATCGCTAGCTTGCCAAAAGCACTTCGCGAGGTGATTATATATAAAGGGCACTTACCCGGCCTTGGCAGCCAAGTGTACTTGCAAGGGCCAAGTGCGCTTGGGAGCCATGTGCACTTACTAGGGCCAAGTGCTCTTGGGAGTCAAGTGTATCTGACACTGCCATTACACCGTCTACGTTATCCGTATATCTCCTTACATCCCCCCCTACCAAATTGAGTGGCAGTGGTAAAGAAATATGGATTTGGCTGCCACAACATCGTCGAAGTGATCACCTCACATAAGCAGGCTCTGGGGGTCAAAGGCAGCTACATATATCAAATCAAATCGGAAGGATACGATAATTCTTCCTAGGAACCAGTCACTAATCTCTCAAAGGCAAAGCAAATATTTGACAACTACAAATAAAAATACAGCTTGGGAGAAATGAAGGTTGAACAGAAAAAAAAGGTTAAGGCTACAGAGTCAATGGCTATTGATACATTCGCTTTTACCGTGGAGGACATGGCTATCTTGCTGTGGAGTCAATGGTGATTGAGTTTTCCTATTTGTTTTAGAAGAGGGGCTTTGATTTCGCAAGATGGATTTATTTTTGAAGAATGGATTTGTATTCGGAGGATGGATTTGTTTTTGGAGGATGAATTTGTTTTTGGAAGATTGATTTGTTTTTGGAGGATGAAGTTATTTACCAGAAGTATCCCGAACCTCTTAGGAAAGATGTAATATGCAGAGAAGAGGTTGACATATGATGCAGCTCAGCACTGAGTATGGACCAGAAGGGGATACGTTCACACCCACAATATGAAAGGGCAGATAAGTGTAGATACAGTTGCAAACAGAATATGCAATAGAGAGGATTATATGAATTGTAAAGTAGGTAAGTACGATAATCGCCATTGTGCAAAAAGCGCTTTACGAGTTCATTATATATGAATAGAGGCGAAGTGCACCTCAGTAGCCAAGTGTACATTAGCAGCCAAGTGCACTTACAAGGCCAAGTATACTTACGAATGCCAAGTACACTTACGAAGACCAAGTTTACTTACGAAGATCAAGTGTACATATGAAGGGCAACTGCACTTACAAGGTCAAGTGTACCTGGCACTACGATTTCATCATCTCCCTCTTTATTCGAAAACCTCCAGGGCTGCGAAATATATATACATAAAGAAGGGAAGAAAAGGTGCATACACCTTTGTACATCTGTATAAGTCCCGTGACCAATCGGTACCATCATGGTAGCCTCATAGCAGATCCAGTGCACAGGCAAATCTACCTCCAGTGGTAGGTGGTAAAACCCATACCGATGCCATTTATATCGGGCCGAATCCATAAGAAGAGAAGAAAGAAAGAAAGAAAGAACATCAAGGAACCATTCAATTCTCCATGTCCTCCATAATTTCTGATCTGATCCTCCATAGCTGCGACGTCCATAGCCCCGACCTTCCGATGTCAATGACGGTTGATCATAGCAATGGCCTGATTGGATATTCCTGATGAAACTTTTTGACTAATTCTTGAATATTTTCGATGTTCTCTGCCGACTCCCAGCTTGTGTGTAGGTAGTTGTAATCGGCCTACTGAACTAGATAGTGGACCTTTCAGTAATGTCACTTAGAATCGAGAATCCGATTGACCACCCACTCTACTGTAGCACTAACAATCGTCAGATGTGGTTCCGATGGTAGCTTGCCGATTGCAGGTGGTGAGTACTTATCAAGCAGGAAGACATGAAACAAATTGTGTATACGTATCGTCTTTGGCAAGTCTAATTTGTACTGTTCTTATTAATATTGTTACTCACCATATATGGTTCAACACACTTGTAATCCAACCTCTTGGACGTTCTCATAGTCTTCAAATTTCAAGTTGAGATCCAGATCTTATTTCCGACATTGAACGTCATTACCTTGCCACTTGCATAGTTTGTCTGACAGGTTTGGGCTTCCAGTAAGATTTTCTGGAGGATGTGGTGCGTCTTCTCCATCCCGGCTACCAAGATATCTGCTTCGGCTTCCGACTTCAAGTGGACTTGAATTAAGTTCTTGGATGCCTTGAAATGCATTGTCGGTTGATAGTTGTAGTTGGCTCAGAAGGGGATCATTCTTTTCGAAACATGCCCAGCATTGTTGTAGACGAATTCAGCCAATGGTAGGAGCTCCACCCAGTTGTCCTGCTCGTAGTTGCAAAAGGTCCACAGGTACTGCTCCATCTTCTGATTCTGCCGCTCTGTCTGGCCGTCCATCTGAGAATAGAATGCGGTCGATAGTCAGTAATCCACACCCATATGGGTGCAGATCCTAGTCTAGAATCAGCTCGTGAATTGGATTTCCCGATCGTTGATGATGTCATCAAGGACGTCATACTTGCAGATCACATACTCAAGGAATAGTCTAGTCAGTGCTGGTGAGTCGATATCATTTCTGCAGGGCAGGTAAGTTGCCATCTTCCTCAGTCTATGAACAATGACTAGCATCTCTGTATATCGAGATGCAGTTGATTCTCACACATCTGTGACGAAGTCCATGGTGACACCTTCACATGATGGTGACGGTGGTGGCAGTAGCATGTTGAGTCCATTGTGGGCATGCGGTGGAGTCTTGATTTGATGTCATACTTCGCAGCCGCTAATGTACTTCCTTATGTATACGTCTATTGCAGGCCAATAGAAATTCCTAGAGAATAGCTCATTGGTTTCAACAGCTGCAAAGTGACCAGACTCAGAGTTGTCATGAAAGTGACTAATCACTTTACCACAGAGAGCATTGTCCACAGGGACATATATCCTCCACTTGTAGGTCAGAGCTCCAGCGATGACATTCTATTCATTCACATTTTCGGCTTTGGCTGTGTCCATTGGACTATCAACTAGCTTACCCAAGATGTCTACTGCCGATAGGTCAGTAGCCTGAGTCTTCCATTACTGCCAGTAGGAGGTCATCGTAGGTTCAACTGCCAGCATTGCCAAAAGCTATCTGACAGGCTTCTTGTAGCCAATCTCATAATCGGAAAGTTTCGATGGTCCTTCGGTACGGTTGTTCATGCCTTCCAGGTACTCGATTGTGATGCCATATGCCGATAAGATCTTAGCCCATCATACTTTTCTCCGGCAGAGTACTTTCGACATGCAGAAATACTGGAGATTCTTGTGGTCGCACTGCATCAAGACTTAGAGGCAGGCACCTTCCACATAGTATTGCTATTGCTTGAAGGTCTAGACGATATCGAGGAGTTCCCAATCATACATGTCATAATTCTGCTCAGCCTGAGAGAGTACCTTCGAGAGTAATGATTGACTGATCCAAAGGTTTCGAAGCCATCATACTGGTTCAGTATGCATGCAATCATAAAGCCACTAACATCCATCTAGAGGATGATTGACTTGACTGGGTCGAAGTGCTGCAAGATCGGTGCCACGGAAAAGAATTTTTTCAGTTTCCCTAAGGCTAGCTCTGCATCTCTCGTCCACTCCCACTTGGATATTGACTTTTCGGTTGAGTTCAAAACCACCTCTGGTATCTTTTCTCCCAGGTTTTCTGGGTTGATTTGACTTTAGTAGTTCAGTATGGGGAAGCGTTACCTGCGCATATTTCCTGATGAACCTCCACTAGAACTTGATGAACCAAAGAAGACTTGAATATCTGGTTCTGAACTACAATTTGACCAATCTTCGAATGTTGTGATCCAATACGTTTTCATGCTTACACCTTTGGTACAGATGACGAATCCGAGGAAGCCGACTCCTGAGGCTTTAAATTGGCACTTCTTCACCTTGCAATAGAGGCCGAACTCCTGCAGCAGTTGCAGTACTTTCTGCATGTACTCGTCATGCTCCTTCTTGTCAGTGGATTAGATAAGTATATCATCAAGGTAACACACGGAATCATGGTCAATGTATGGTTGCAGGCAATTGTCAATGTAAGCCTGAAAGGTAGTCGGAACATTTGTCAAGCCGAATGGCATGACCCTGTACTCGATCTGAAAATATCGGGTTTGGAATACCATCTTGTACTCGTCACCTTCCATAATGCGAATAAGATGATAGGCCATACGAAGGTCAAGTTTCGAAATTATTCTGATGCTACCAACACCGTGAAGTATCCCCAAGATCAATGGAATGGAATACCGATTCGTGATTGAACCCATATTGAGAGCTCAGTAATCCACACATATTCTCAAGCTGCCGTCCTACCTCTTTGAAAAACGTATCCGCACTGTCACCGATGATGATGACTGCTAGATAAAACTATTAGCCAGGTCTGTCTCGATGTAGACCTTTAGAGTTCTTCACTCAACCTCCAACACGTTATATATATGCCCATATGGTAGCTTGTGCTCGGGTTCCAAGTTGATCGCATGTTCAATTGACCGGTGCAGTGGCAGCCACTCTGCCTTGATTACCCCTCACAAGTTGTATATCACCAAAGGTCATCACAGCGGGGTCACCTACGATCACTCGACGATAGCTGTATTAGGATAGTACCAGTGCTATCTCTGGACGTCATCGAAACTTAAAAGAATATCTCTCGCATTCATCGAAATCAGATAAGCCGTTATGCAGTCAACCACACCACTGATAAGGAGTTTGAGGTGGTTATTGGGACGATACCTTGCTAGCTCATACCATCGATAGTACGAAGGCAGCTGAGAGGCTGTAGATACGAGAACACCAGCGTTTGCAGCGTAGCTGATGAAGCCTCTTATATCTCTCACAATTGAAAGGACATGATAGGACCGGATCACACAAGTCCGAGGGACTAATATCAGTTGGGGTTCTATTAGTCTGAGTTACAGATCTGAGCGGAAGGATACAGAACGTCCGAAAGAGCGCTGAAGGGCAGGAAGGGCATTGGTGCGAAGGGCAGGTTAGATAGAGGAGCTCATGAGAAAAGTGTAGATAGAAGTAATTGTTAGAGCAAGAGGATAGAGGTATAAAGACCTTTAGAATCTTCGAGGGTAGAAGGGCAAGCTTGTTGACAAGGAAAACAAGCTTTAAGAATATACACATTGGAAAGTCAAACATCTTTGTCTTGAATCTTTATCTTTAGTGACTTTCACATCCTGAGCGAATCTTCATAACTCTCATCGCAAGCAAGTCCTGAAAGTAGTAAGGATACTACTTGTACTGGTAAACCTGAAGTGATGCTTCCGGTATTACATTATATTGTTAGCAAAGAAACACTTCTGTTGAAGCTATCTTTCTACCCTCCAAGTGATCAAAGGTTCTTGACGCTTATGTGCTTTTATATTCCAGATATTGGCTGCCATATCTTACAGGGAGAGTGTTGGTACCATGAACCAGATTTCGATCTCATTACCAGCTGGGAAAAAACCTCTCTCCCTAAGGGAAGCTATCACTGCGAGCTTGTGCGAGAGGAACACTACATCCAGCTAGCATTGGCTGTCACTATATATTGATCGAAAACCGAAGCATTATACCGTACACACCTCTGAAAGCAGCAATCCCTACCATACCTAAAGATAGTCATCTTGCTATCCCTGATTGGAACCATCATCCTGCCAGACCTGTGAATGCTCCACGCACCAGACTATGAACCTTCATTACAGTTATAACAGGAAGCTGGTGCTAGGTTCCTTGTTGATTGGGATCTCGATTTAGTTACCTTCTTTGGAACATGAAGCTTTTATAGCAGGATCTTTCAAGGACAAGTCTGGATCATACTCTGAGCAATGACGGATGCTGGATCTGATACAATGATAGGAGAGGCAGTGATGCTGGTACGAAGGGAAAGTGCGTTGGTAGTAGCAGGAGATAAAGGAAAAGAAGTAACCTGTTATGAGCCCATTGTGCGAAATGATATTCCTGATTGGGTGGTCTCTTTGATAATCAGCATCGAAGCAGAGTTGAACCGAATGGATGCATTGATTACGCAGACTCAAGGAAGCAATAACAAGATCAGAGAGGTATTGCCTGAATTGGTCAGAGCATACGAAGCCTTAGTGTTTATGCAAAACGAGATCTATGATGCTGTGGCTTCAGGAGTCGTTAATCTACAGAGAGTGCAACTAGAACATTATTCAAATATCATCGTCCAGTCCCAGGTATTTGCAGCCAATATTAGTACTGCAATTGTCATTGCGAAGGTACAGTCTTCCGAAGCATATGAGGAGCTATGCCTGGCTCTTGGGAACCAGATACCGACCTCATTAGCAGCATAGAGCTCTCTCTCTGGCATTTTGGAAAAAATGGAAAGAGCTCAGCAAAGACTCGCTCTCCAAGTACATACACACTCAGAAGAACTGACCAGTATCAAGCAGAAGGCCAATGAAGAGGCTAAAAGGGTGACAGAACTCAAAAATAAGGCTGACACTGAGAAGAAGCAGAGAGAAAGTGATATAAGGAAGACTTGAAGGGACATCGAAAAGAAGTTTCGGGAATTCACAAGGAGCCTTATGACCAGGCTATCAGACGAAACCACCAAGAAATCTATCAAGTCCCTAGCGAAGTCTGTCCTTGGAAATCAAGAAGGAGATATCAAATCAAGTAATGAAGGGTTCCACCTTCATTACTGTATAGGTACTAAAGGAGAAGGATATTGGGTTAAAGAAGCCATTACTCCGGACCCTGAGGGATCCCCACTACTACCAGAAGGTTCAAGTTTGGAATCCGTCCTCTCTGGCTCTGAGGATGAGGAGGAAGGAGGATGTGGTAGTGGAGGAAGCAGAGGAAGTGGTGGGAGTGGAGGTGGAGGTGGAGGTGGAAGTGGAGATAGAGGAGGAGGAAGGGATCGAGGAAGCGAAAGCGGAGGAAGGAATGCAGGAAGTTTACATCCAAGTCAAATACCCCTACCTCCTTCTGACAACATAGACTATGAGATGCCACCTGCCAATCCTCGCCTACCAGCAAGATTCTCCAACAAAGGCAAAATGAATATGCCTCCAGTCTTCAAAGGGGATAAGAAGGATCCCAAGGAGATTTATCGAAGAAGAATTCGTTCAGTGGAACATTATCTACAGTACTTCCGTAATGAGTTCCATGATAACATCGACACGATCATATGGGTTGGAAGTCTCCTAGAAGATAAGGCCCTAGCCTGGTATGATAACCGTGAAGAGGACATGAAGAAGATCTTCCAGGTTGATAATTGGAAGTCTTTCAACAGTACGATGGAGGAAAGATTCGTCAATAAGCAAGAGGAAGAGAAGTCCTTGCAAAAGATGAATGATCTGAAGAATACTGGAGATATTGAGGACTCCATAACGAAGACAGAAACCCTCAACTTCCGAGTATGTCTCAGCGGAACCTCTTTCATCCATTCCCTCAAACAAGGAATGAACGAGGAAATTTTGAATCGAATGTCAACTGCAGAGGTATCACCCAAAGATGACACAGCCTTCATCCAGTTAATGAGGATAGTGGGTGTATCATATGAAGATCGATTGGTAGAGAAGAATAGGTCCCATCAGAATTGTGACAACTCCCAAAGCAAGAAGGGAAATAAGCAGAAAAGAGATAAGTACCAGGGGAAAGACAAGAACCAAGAAAAGAATCCAGAGAAGGACAAAGGTTCTGACCCCAACAAATCTCGAACTGAGAAGAAGGGACCACAGCCTATTCACACTGATAAGGCCGAAGCCCTTAAGGATATTCCTGAAGGTTTGCTAGAAGCAAGAGCCAAACGCAACGAATGCAAGCGTTGTGGATCCTATGAACATAATCGATGGTTCTTCTGTAAGAATCCCATCAAGGCTTCGTCTAGCAAGAAGAACAAGAAACTCAAGGATAAGGAGGAAGCTCTGAAGCAAGAGACTACAGCCTCCAGTTCGAAAGTCAGACCAAGGAGCTTGGCTGACAGGATCACAGCATCTGCAACTCACGTACCCTCGAGGAGGTTGTATGAGGTACATTCTGATGGTATGGAAATTGACGATTGAGAGACGCTGGATTTCTTATGTCTTTTCTTAGGATTAGGATTGCGACCTTTCCTTTTGGGTATAGATACCCACAGACTGTTATATCTTGAGTTTAGCTTCAATGAGAAACGATTTCTTTCTGTATGAAAAGGGTACCTGAGGATGAGTTCAGTACTCGAAATATGCTGGTAATATAGTATTCAAGTGCAAAACATATGACTACCACATTATAGAAACAATCATAAAACACCTCTACGTATTCAATTACTACTAGAACCACAACCCGTTGCGGCTGGAACTGTGTCGAAAGGCTGTTCATTATGGTTTCTACACGAAGAGAAAGGAAACGCAAGGCCTCAGCCGAAGCACCTCAACCTCAACAGAAAAAGGCAAAGCAGTTACCCCTAGAATCAAAAATGGGTTCAAGACCCACAGTATGCATGTTTGCATCATTCAAGGACAAGAAGAACATCCTAGTGAGAGTCCTTTTGGATACAGGGTGTGATACACATATGATGTCAAAGCAGTGGGCTGAGACTAATGGTGTTACATTGGTTACTCGAACCGAACCAAAGTCAGTTGAGAACTTCAATGGCGAGATTGTAGAAGGAGCTGGATGGCAGTATACCTTTCCAGTTACTCTTTGATACGAAAACTATTATACCAAAGAAACCTTCGAAATTGGGCCTATGCAATTAGCAACTGATATCATGTTACCTTACAGGTGGATCGTCAATCATGGAGCACTCAGAGGAATCACTGAAGAAGGTGATAAGCTCCAATTCACATCGAAGCATTGTCATTAGCATTGTATAAAGGTAGCAGTCAGCTCATTCTCGATCGAATATGATGATAGCATCCTCAAGTTTGATACTGATCCACGATGGATCGGACTAATTGGGTCGATCTATATTAATGCAGCAGGCGAAATGGAGATCGATTGGGTCGAGTGAATTCCATGGCAGTATCGTGACTTTCAGTGAGTTTATAATGGAGAAACTGCCAACGTTCTACCACCACACCGATCGTTTGACCATGCAATAGACATAAAAGCTGGGGAACAACCTCCATGGGGTCCCATCTATGCTCTTTCAGAAAAGGAACTTTCGGTCCTTAAGGAATATCTAAAGGAGATGCTCGATTCTGGCAAGATTCGTCCAAGCAACTAGCCAGCTGGAATACCAATACTCTTTGTCTCAAAGCCTCATGGAAGGGATTTAAGATTGTGTGTGGATTACAGAGGACTCAACTGTGTTACAATTATGAATCGGTATCCTTTGCCACTTATGAACGAACTTAGAGACAGAGTTACTGACTGAAAGCTTTTTACGATGATTGACCTGAAGGCTGGATACAATCTCATTCGAATAAAACCTGGTGACGAATGGAAAACAGCATTTCGTACGAGATATGGATACTATGAATATTTGATTATACCCTTTGGATTGGCAAATTCGTCAGCCTCATTCCAAGATATGATGAACGAGATCCTAAGAGATCTAATCGATCATGGAGTTGTAGTTTATATAGATGATATCCTTATCTATACCAAAGATGAAGAAGAGTATGTACGATTGTCAAGAGAAGTCCTTCGTAGATTACAGAAAAACAACTTGGCTATCACACCAGACAAGTGCGAATGGCATCAGAAACAAGTTGCATTCGTAGGATATATCATATCAGGAGAAGGTATCAGCATGGCAGAGGACAAGATTGATACTATCCTGAAATGGAAAACACCAGATTCAGTCAAGGACGTTCAGTTATTCTTAGGATTTGCCATTTTCTATCGACGCTTCATAAAAGACTTTTCGAGAATCTGCAGACCATTGACAGACCTAATCAAACAAACTGGTGAACAGTTTGATTGGAAGGCAAACCTATGCTGTCAACAGGCTTTGAATTTGTTGAAGAAATATTTCACTGAGGCACCAATCCTTCGGCACTTTGAACCTGAACATCCTGTGGTTATTGAGACTGATACCAGTGACTTTGCCATCAGTGCTGTCCTTTCCCAAGTGATTGATGGACGATTACACCCTGTGGCCTACCACTCTCGCAAGATGGATATGGCAGAGATTAATTATGAGATTCACGATAAGGAGATGCTAGCAATAGTGTCTGCCTTTAAAGAATGGATGCATTATCCCGAAGGTGCAGCCCATCAAATCAGTGTATTTACCGATCACAAGAATCTTGAGTACTCCACCACTACTAACATATTGAATCGAAGACAAGCCCATTGGGTACAGCAACTAGCTGGTTATGATTTTAAGGCATTCTACTGACCAGAAAGTGCAAATAGGAAACCTGATGCATTATCTATATGTTCAGAGTACTGCCCCAAAAAGAGGAGAGGTAGTATCAAAGAAAACGAAAATCAACCAATACACCATATTTTAAGACCTGATCAGTTGGTGACATCTGAAGCGGAAACAGTCCAGGTAACAGCAGCGAAGCTACAAGGCGAACAGATAATGATTTCTTCTGCTAAGTTGAGGTCAATCCCAGTAGTCATGTTTAATTCTTGGTTATTAGAAGCAGTGGTAGGCACTGCAAATAACGATGCTGCATGGAAGGAAGAGTACATTAGAGCAATGGAAGGAAGTCCAAGCCCTGACATCTCGTTTGAGAATGAAGCCCTTTATTATGAAGGCAGGCTGTGGATTCCAGATGATCTGCAGTTACGAAAACAGATATTCGAAGCGAAGCATGATACGAAGGTAGCAGGGCATATGGGACTGGACAAGACAATTGAGCTGGTTCAAAGGAACTTCTTTTGGCCAGAGATGGAACAATTCATCGAGGACTATGTCCGCTCATGCTCTGAATGTCAAAAGAACAAAGCAGCTCGTCACACCCGCTATGGTCTTCTACAATTCCTCGGGTTACCATACCATCTATGGGATTCGATCTCTATGGATATCATCATCGATCTACCTGTATCTGATGGTTGTTCATCGGTCTGAGTTATCGTGAACAGATTCACAAAGATGGCACACTTCATACCACTGAAAGATGGCAAGAAGAAAGCCACAGACCTGGTAAAGATCTTCCTGAAAGAAGTATGGAGATTCCATGGTCTACCCTCGAATATAGTATCAGACAGAGATTCCAGGTTCACATCTGTGTTCTGGTCTTCCTTAGTTGAAGCTCTCGATATTCAGTTGAAGATGTCTTCACCATTTCATCCACAAACTGATTGTCAGACAGAAAGAGTAAACCAGATGCTAGAGTGCTACCTGAGGAACTACTGCAACTACAAACAGGATAACTGGTTTGAGATGTTGCCAATAGCAGAGTATGCCTACAACAACTCACTTACCACCGCAACTGGCATGTCACCTTTCTTTGCGAATATGGGTTCGATCCTCGAACGAATTGGCCCATTGAAGCAGAGGCAAAGAATCCCGTATCAAGGAATGATATTCATTGGATGTAAAGTGTACATGACCTGTGTCGACAAGGTTTAGACAAGGTTCAAGAAACAATGGAGAGGTACCATGATAAGCGTTCTAAGGAACCTCCGAAGTATTCAGTTGGTGATCTAGTAATGCTAAATGGAAAGAACTTTAAGACCAAACACCCATCTAGAAAGCTAGATGCGAAGCTACATGGTCCTTTCAAGGTGCTAAAAGTACTTTTACCCACCGCATTAAAGCTTGACTTGCCTAAGCTTTGGCGAATCCATAATGCTTTCCATATCTCTCTCATTGAACCCTATCGAATGGCCACTGTTCCAATCAGACCTGCATCAGAACTCGCCACCAGTAAAGGGAACGAATTAGGTTATGATATACAAGGCTACAACTATGAAACAGGCTATGAGGTTGAATAGATCATGGGCAGCCAGGATAGCAAGAAACGGAAGAAAGTGCTATATCTGGTCAAATGGAAAGAATATCCAGACGAATCAGACTGGACTGAGAAACCTTATGAAAACTTCGATGACAAGGGGTTATTAAAGGATTATCATAAGCGGAATCTCCAGGTAGCTAAGAACAAGAGGTTACACTAGTATCTTTTCTCCACGAAGGGTTTTTAATGGCTATCAAGATACCTAGGAAAAGGATTTGGTTTTTGGAGCACAAGGGATCGAATTTTTACCAAGGAGGAAAGGAGGAACTTTGGGTTTTGGGCACAAAGAGGTCATTTTTACCAAAGGGCAACGAAGAGCAGATTAGTATGATCGTTCAGAGACGAACTCTGTAAGGAGGGGAGTAGTGTTACACCTCACAAGTTGTACATCACCAAAGGTCATCTGAGCGGAGTCACCTATGATCACTCGATGATAGCCATATCGGGATAGTACAAGCGCCATCCCTGGATGTCATCGAAACTACACAGAATATCACACGCACTCAACGAAATCAGATGAGCTGTCATGCAGTCAACCACATCTCTGATAAGGAGTTTGAGGTGGTTATTGGAACGATGCCCTGCTAGCTCATGCCATCGATAGTACGAGGACAGCTGAGAGGCTGTAGATATGCAAACACCAGCGTTTGCAGCGTAGCTGACGAAGTCTCTTATTTCCCTCACGATCGAAAGGATACCATTCATCAGAAAGCAAAAAAAACGAAAGGACACGATAGGACTGGATCACAGAAGTCCGACAGACTGATATCAGAAGGGGTTCTATTCATCTGAGTTACAGATCTGAGCGGAAGGATGCCGAAGGTCCGAAAGGGTACTGAAGGGCAGGAAGGGCATTACTGGGAAGGGCAGATTAGGTAGAGAAGCTCATGAGAAAAGCGTAGATAGAAGTAATTGTTAGAGTGAGAGGATAGAGGTATAAAGACCTCTAGAATCTTCGAGGGTAGAAGAGCAAGCTTCTTGATGAGGAGAACAAACCTTAACAATATACGCATTGGAAAGCCAAACATCTTTGTCTTGAATCTTTATCTTTAGTGACTTTCACATCCTGAGCGAATTTTCATAACTCCTATCGCAAGCAAGTCCCGAAAGCAGTAAGGATACTACTTGTACTGGTAAATCTGGAGTGACACTCCCGGTGTAACAGCCTTGGCCTTACTAAAGACCTCAAAAACATCATGATACTTGGCAGGGATATAATCGCCGTCGTTCGTAGGTACCATTTCAGGCTCCAAAGTTCTGTCTAGACTTGATAGTACAAAGTTCCTTTATGAGAATTGAAACAGAAGTGTCACGAAAACCAGTAATCACGGATCTAATGACTGTCTACAACTGAATCAAGGGGCCTCACCTGGTTTGCTCCCTTCTTGACTCGCTGAGCCGGTTGCAGTGATTCAAGCCCTGCATTGTTGGTAACTCTTCTGCTGGAGGTATAGCCACTGATCCCTCCTTGCCCATACAGCATCGGAGTTCCTGACCTTAAATCCCACTCCATAATGATGTTCCCAGCCACGCGGTGAACTCTCCAAACAATAGAGTGAATTCTTCATCGACCTTGTTGCTTCCAAGGAGGATATTCAATGTGGTTGCTCCAAGGATTCAAATGTTCAGAGGCTTACCACCATGTCCCTGTGAAGTTCCATTGGTATCTGCATACAGGGTTTCTCCATCTTTAGCATGCAGCCCACTAGGGATTCGAAAGGCCATTAGTCAACAGGCTTTCCAGTCGATTTCCGAGTTCCAAGCCTTAAACCAAGGTAATCTCAAAACCAAGTCGTGTGCCCTCATGGGTACAATTATAATATCCGATTCGTCAACTGGTGGCAAGCTTTAAAAATACTGAACCAAAAGAGAAGTCTTTCAACTTTCTCTTGCAGACATCATCTCGCTACTATTGAGGCTCAAGGTTATGATAAACACTGATTCGTCCCAGATGCCAAGCCGCCTTCACAGCTTGGATGTGATGACAATGCTTACTGCTTCATAGTGAATAACAGCATGTACGAGCTGTATTACTCTGTGAACATCTCGTACATGTACTTTGTGTATGATATGTACCATATCAGGATGCTCAGTGCCATTTAGATACTGATCCAACATGTGAGCCCTTGGGCTCTTCAAAAGAACTCTTGCATTTAATGGAATTGGGTGTACCTGTACTCCGTCCAATGTCACCAGGAGCACCTGCACTCCAAACTTCTCCAACTCCAGCTCCATGTCATCCATCCTCTCTCACCAAATCAGGTAATATGAGAGGAATAATAGTTCTTTGCCTGCTGAGTTTGAAATGACTGTTGTTGTTTGACTTGGTAGCTACTGCCATCAGGACCGCTGAGGTTCAGTCTGTCTGGATAGTTAGACAGACTGTATCCTGAACATGTGAGCGTCAAGTGATTGCCATTGCAGTGGATGCACTTCATATTAGTGTAGTGGTTGTCGAGGACCTCCTTCAAGACCCATGGTGTCAGAGGTAATTCGGAACGTTTGCTGCCACCGCCACCACCAGTGGTCATTCAACCGGAACTTCTTTCGGCGGCCCCAATGGTAGATGGTCTGAAACTATGTATCCTGTCGATTTCATTGTACCAGTTGTGAAACAATATCCTGTTGCTACTGGAACTGCTGGTAGGCAGCTTCTATTGATGTTGTGATCTTCTGCTCATCCTTCCTGATTTTAGTTTGGACTCCGTGGCTGCTGCTGCTCAGTCGAAACGTTCATTGATGCTTCAGAACCTCCTGTTTGTCGTCAAGGGTGTAACTCATACTCATTATACAGGCCTCATACCTGTTCGGAGTATTTTGTATAATCTCTTAGGGCTCTATTCTTCGTCCAATTCGGCTTCCCACCACTAGGTACAGAGTCGGTTGGCCCATTTCCAAACTGGTTTGTCCTGGACATGGAATCTCTGGTCGACCTCTCAGTAGGCCCACATGGCTGCGTTCAGTACGCAGTCGGAGTCGCCATATATCTTTTGGAATTGCTCAACAAAGAGGTGGAAATCATACATGGCAGGGTGGTTCGAATTCCGTAACTTAAGGACTCAAGACACTGGTTCCTCCATCTTTGTTTCTCATTGCAAAAGATCCTTATAGCCACTCCAGCTGCCGAGTAGGTTCAAGGTGTAGTTGAATTGACCCTTTTGCGCCATTCAGAACATAATGCTGGTATGAGTCAAAGTTCGCACAGAGGTTACTGATGAACTTGTCCAATTCAGAGATATCGCTGCAGTATCACTCGGGATCGACCAGCTTAAAGATTCCGGAATTGCCGCCTTCCATCTCCGCTGTCCATTTCCTGGTAGCCTCACATTCCCCAGCTGCTTCTCTTTTCCAAGCTTATTCTGCATGCCCAGCTGCTCTTGCATTGCACTCGGCCTGTCATTCGGCTCACCTTTCAGCTTGTTGTTTGAAAAGGAGCTTCAGTATCAATTGATTCTGGGTGGCCATATCTCATTGATTATCTTCGGTGATCATCAATAAGAGGTCAATGTCATCATCAGTCTCTCTGACATGTGTGTTATCTATGTCAGGATTTAGATTGCTGTCATCGGGATTCAGATGTCCATCATCAGTATCGTGATTATTGCCATTGGAATCGTGATTGTCTTCGATGGTGGCAGTATCTTTGACTGGGGCCAGTTGGCTGCTGGTCGACAATACCTGCATAGTTTCCTCTCTCTCACAATTGTCAATAGTGTGTAATTGACTTCTGATCGACTTTTTGCAAGGTATTGAGTTGAAATTGAGTATAATTGACTAGTCTTCTGTTTTCATGTAGGTGTCGCGATATGTCGAAAAAGCAAGCAGAACACGACATTCCGTGAGCGAAACGTCTCTGGTGACTGAAAAGTGATTATAGTATAAGGGCAGATCAGTTTGGATCCTTTTGCAAACATAATACATGATAGAGAGGATGATATCAATTGTACAGTATGTAAGTAAGATAATCGCTAGCGTGCAACATATGCTTCACCAGGTGATTATATTTGAAGGGTAGACAAGTAAATCTCGGCAGCCAAGTACACCTCGGCATCCAACTGCAGTTATGAGACCAAGTACACTTACGAAGGCCAAGTGCACTTATGAAGGCCATTTGTACTTAACAAAAGGCCAAGTGCACTTGCGAGGCCAAGCGTACCTGCAAGGCCAAGTATACCTGTGATGCCAAGTGTACTCACGAGGCCAAGCACGTCTCCGACACCAAGTACACTCCTAAGGCCAAGCGTACATGCCACCACCATTACATGATGCTTAGTGTTGGCAATGAAGCGGATTGATTTTTGACGGATCGAACTGAGGTGGAATTCGAAGAGGATTCTATCTGAGGTTTGATGAAGTTCAGAGGTTTGATTCAAACTTCGAACCAAATCCCACAATTGCGATTGAACAATGGTACGCGAGTTTCTGTCCAGTCGGTCTATTTTCAGTTCATCCTGTAGCGTATTATATTAGCTACAGGGTGAACTAAAGATCATGCCGATCAGATAAGAACTCGCTTACTTATTTTCTTTCGCAGTTATAGGTAAACATGATGGGATTCAAGGGATATGGCTTGGAAAGGATTCGCTTTGCTCGAACAGAACCAGTTCGTCAATGGTATTAATTTCTGACAGTTCATTACCGTTACTAACTACGATAGGGGATCAGCGAGGATAGAAACTGCTCGCTTAAACTGTTAGGGGTTGTCCCTTAGCAGGTGCACGAGGTACGGAGGATGTTCATGGCAATCTGCGGTTGGTCACCTGTCACTATGGATGGTCAACGCCACACCCGCAGCTATCCCATCCTCTGAGCGACGAAGCTACGCATATCCAATACCGAGCCCAGACAAAGCGGAATGATTAACCCGCGCGAGGGCAGTACACCTTCTCGATCGAACAGCGATAGTCACGACACTTAGCTGGCGGATTCATCAGACCCGAACACTTAGGGTGGCATGCTACTATACGCCTAGACCCCTGATAGTTAGGGACATCATGAGTTGATGAAGCACGATCACGCCATTGCGGGGACTTACGTGTCAGCCGTGCATGATCGTTTCGACCAGAACTACTTTACCTTATCAGCAATATGGGACAGCCGGCTAGAGCGGGGTACGCCTCTACACTCTCCG
>MU122372.1:10714-65275 GCA_014904905.1 Wilcoxina mikolae CBS 423.85 | reverse complement strand
TCAGAACACACCAGCGGACAAGACACTAAAATATTATTGTTGTTTTCTACTTCAAGAATATTTATCTTTACAATATACTTTATGAATTTTCGAGATCTTGACTCTATTGTTCTCTACGCTCACGCCCTTCACGAACGAGCAATCACTCCAGCTGATTTTAGATTTGCGAGTATCTTTATTCAAACGTACGATATTGAGTACGAATATTTTCACTGGTTTTACACCTGTGAACTTCCTTCCGAATATCACAATCTCCCCGTAGCGGACTACGAGGTTCAATCCGACTACGACGATTCTAAAGACTATCTTCAGGTTACCTACGACTTCTAAAAGAAGTAGGCGGCCATACTTTAACCATAAGTATCCCCGTAACAACTCGGATATCCCTGCCTGCGAGTTTGTTGTTCCACTGTATCGTCTTGATGGCCATAAGCTGTCCCGGGCCTGGGGCTGCATATTGGATTCTTCGAATTGCTGAGACCGAGTCCGAAAAAATAGTTACTTTTTCCACTTCGTTGGTATCTGTTATTTCGCATGCTTTTCTCACGGCTCTCTCGATCGCGTAAACTTCGGCGTCGAAAACTTCTTTCTTTTTTCCGAGGTAGTATCGTTCCTGTTTCCACTCTTCCCCTTCCTTCCAAACGACCGCACTACCTACTCTCTCATTTTCCAGCCTTGATCCGTCTGTCCAAAAAACCAATCCCTCGCTCGTCGTATGTGCAGCCTTCAGGGCTTATTTCTTGTTCAAAATAAACACCTGTGCATCGGCTTTGATATCTGCGTCGTGTAAGGTGTTGCCCTCGACCGCTCCGCTGATTCCCACCGAGCTTCTTAGTCTGACCGCCAGATCTCCTTCCCCTTCCATTAACACTGCTCCTCCTTTTGCATCTGGCATTTCTAATAGTCGTTTGGCGAACCGTCTCCGTCTGTTGTTGAGGATCGATATCGCCGGTCTTAGTCCCGCGCGGGGTGATCGCTGAGCTTCTTTTTATTTGGAACATGTAAAGACTGGATTTGACTACAACTCGCCATTCGCAGTGAATCACACCCGGTATCTGTCATTTCGAGAGGCTTTCAGTCGGTACAGCATTATTGGGATCATTAATTGCCAACTGACAATGTGCGGAGGTTAGGGTTGGCAGGGAAATCTAGTTACACATCCATTTGATCTACCCAGAGACAAGAAAAACACATCGAATCACCATGCTAGGTTTCGAGTTTGACTCTACCTGTGGTGCAGTTACGGACGAGTGTGGGTTCAGGATTGGGGGCGGAATTCTTGGAAAAGTTGATAGGAAGGACTTAGTCTTTGAACTTCGAAGAATATAGGTCAAGTGGGAGGACAGTCAGTACGGTATGATGGTTGCTGGTATACCGTATGAGTCTGGAATTATGAGTTTGTACGTAATTATATTACCACTGAGTGCCAGTGAGTGGTCCAAGACGTCCTGCGTAACTGTGTGACACGAAATCAACATACCCCGGCAGATAAGTACGTGCCAGGCCTCTGCGACAAGTGATCAATTCGTCGTTTTTACGTGCTGTACAGACTGACCGTGATGTGGTATGTAAAAATCTTGACGCTTGGTACATACCTACCTAGGTATGTGGTACACAGTACTCTAGCATTTCCGACCTGCGAGCTTGTTTCATGGCAACCCAGGCTACACATTAGGATTACTGTCTTACTAAGCATTGATCTTGTGAGTATGGATAGACAAAGTCCGTCTGTCCGGCGGCCAAGTGACGACGATAACAGGGCTCCACCATACAGCCATCAACACACCCGCGGTCGAGACAACCGAAAAGAGGCGAGGAGGGTTCCAAGCCGGCCTCCCGGCTTCAATGAGCTCTCTCATCCCCAGCACCTACAACTTCTATTTGGTCAACTGATTCTGGTTGATTGCATTTCGCATCTTATGCATCGTCATCATCAGCCAGCAAAGTGTATTTTGTTTACGGCACGTAGCTGGGAAATAGTTGGAAAACCCAGTATACACACCCGGAACATGGCTGTGCGGTGGGAGTAAGGCTCTTGGGGGCAGTACGGACTTGAACCGTTCCTAGTTACGCCTGGGTGGATACGTGTGAGCATACTTGGTACCTATGGAGCTTAATGCTGAGGAAAATGCGGCAAGGGACTGTCCAGGCAGTTGAGAATCATCTTAAATGATACTGCTCCGTTTAGATCGGGATAATCTCCTACAATTACATGTAGAGGACGGCGAGAGGAATTTCATACAGCATGACTTCGCGAAGTGCGAACGGAGTTGGAAATACACGGTGTTTTTGGAAACGCGGCCGACGTTATACGTCTTTGAGAGAAGTTTAATTCTACTTCAATTGGGAGGTCAAAGGTTTTTAAGACCCAAGTACCCAAGTGCACACAAAACTGCTCCAAGTTGTGTCAAAACTTTTTGACCGCCCAAGTACTGAGTTGCTTTCGTTGGCCAGATTTTCTCCTCGGCCGCAGGCCTGCCGAGCGAGCTTGCTGGGCACGAGAGCAGTACTAAATACTTAAGTACTAAGTGTGTTGTCACGCTAAATCACCCGCACGCTTGTGCCCTTGCCCTAACATTGGTTTGCTCGTTACAGGCTGCCGTACCTCACCGTCGCATCGTCGCGACATTTCTCTGCTGCTCTTCGCAACAATCCATCACCGTTTTCGCCAGCTTGCTGTCTCTCCCCCCTACTCACTATGGCGACACTTTCCTCGCTCCCCGCCGAGCTCCATCTCGAAATCTCCAATCATCTTTCGTTTGCCGATATCAACTCCCTCCTCCTTACCAACCGGTACTTTTCTGTACTCCTCGACGGGCCCCTCTACCGAGGTGCCATCCGTTGTATAGAGAACAAGGATCCCAAGGAATTCACCAAGCAAATCAAAGATTGCATGGACGTTGAACAGAGGCTGGAGTGGATAGTAAAACACGACCGCATGGCCTCACTCCAACGCTTCTTCGACTATGGCCTCTCTCCTGCACAAGAGTCTTATCCTTACCGCTCCATACTCGACATGGCCGTGCAGTACGGCCACGTCCCGCTTACGCGCATAATCCTCCATATGCCTGAGGTGAAACTGAATGGAAAGTACGTAAATCTCGACTTGACTGTTCTAGAAACAGAGTAGAAGAAATATGCTTACGCATGTAAGGAAGGAGCAATCAGCGCGATGCGGCTCGTGATTGATGCTGCCCCCGATGTCGATACAAGGGCTCAAACTAGAGCAAACCGGCGGGAGAGGCTTCAGCATGCGTACTTTTTAGCGATTGTAAAGGTTTATCTTAGGTATGGGTTTGCTTTGTTCAAGGATGGTGATAGTTTTCAGAGGGAATTCATCTACTGGAGGTATGTTTGGTTGTGTAGGGAGTTGAGTAAACCTCCGGAGGATAGACGCCATATGTACTGATGCCGCCACCCGAGGGGAGTGCTGGGCTGTGGTCATGTGCCCAGACATTTTCGCCTCATGGGGTATTTCGAGGAGTGGGCTTAAGAGTAGCGAAAAAGTCTGGGACCGAGAGCAATGTTATCAGAGAATTGAATGCGGGAGATGGAAAATCCTTGTAAGCGTCTGTAAGGACAATGATGTGGTTTGGCACGTGTCTGCGGGCGAGAGATGATAGTTCAATTTACACTTGTTCTTCTTTTCATCCTTTTCAGAAATCTTCTGCAGAGACCCGTTGCAGAGACTGAGAGCGGAAAGTCGGTGTAAGATCTAGAATGCCAAATAGGTAACTCCTTGTCCCCCAAGCTTAAGCAGACTATGCCATCTCTCTTGAAAATTCCTTTATAATGATTTTACAGATCTGCTGACTCTATATTAAGACCGCGCTCGCACTGTTGTAAATCAACCAAGCAGCATAGCTCAGTGATATGCTGTGATTGGCCAAGACAGTGGTAGTCACAGTGAGAAGCCAAACTGGTCAGACATGACCCTTAACCGCGGCGTTACTGCGTTCAACGCGAAGGGCAGTACATGCAAGCCTGATCTGACCAGTCTATAGATATGAAGAGGCCACGAAAGTCAAGATATTTGGTCATTATCGTTGAAGCTTACATCTAAGGAAGTGTACTCGTACCTAAAGACCCCACCCTGTTTAGCTTGTACAGTAGATCTGCAGACACAAGGTAGTCGATCTGACCGCCTTTGAACACTGGCCGGGAATGCCTACTGCTCCTGACCTTGCCGTTGAAGGTTGGCAGTTTAGGGAATTCATAAGCTTATAAGGCAGAGGGCGCACCTGCATCAAGATCATGGCAAGATGTGGCGTCCATTGATTTGCTTTCTAAGGGGGTTTGAGGGAACTCAAAAGACTTCATAGGTTTATGGACGATGTTAACCAGAGGGCAGGGCCTCGATTAGCGCGCCGCTCATCACAGGATCAACAGGCCAAGAATGATGTGTCTCCCGCTGGCTTCCGGTAAACGGCTGAGAACATATTTTGGATGACCAAACCAGTGCAGTGTAAGGGCTTGAAAGTTGGATGGACGGTGGCAACCTGAGGCGGAGAGCGGGCCGAGGCCTGCAGGATGTTTATGTGCAGGAACTTGCTTTTCCTAACTTCCGTGCCAAACCGCCGCCGGCCAACGATGTTCAACAGCCAACCAATCATGAATCGCCTCTCTGACGTAGAGTAAGTCTGTGCTTCTGAGAGGGCTGAAGAACAGGATCCAAAACCCCTGCATGCCGCATGCATCTTCAACCAGTTACTGAAACGCAAGCCTATCAACCTTCCGATTGCACAACCAAAGAACCACATGTGGCCCCGCAGTGCTCAGCCGCCTTCTGGCATATGATGTCCGAGATGGAATTCCCCCACCGACGTGCCCCATACGTACGGATCAAGTCCTCTCGTATATTTAGAGTTCACCGTGGCAACATTCATGCGTAACCACTTCGATCGCCTTTGGTAGATATATATAGGCGTTTCAGCCTCGCCAAAAAGCATGACTTGTGGTACCACGAAGCAGCATACCCCACCATGCGGAGTTTCAGGAACTTGGTTGTGCAGGTTCAGCTTGAGGCAACGTGCAGATGAGCGGCGCAATGAAACGTTTGGATCATCTTCAACTTGACTGAGTCTTCTAGAAGGTAAATAGCTGCAGGTGGCTTCGGGTTTACAGTTAGACAGTCAGTTTTGCAGTTCTTCAATCACGATGTTGATATCACGACTGTTTCATGGCGCAAGTCTGGTACTCTTTGCTGGAAAGTCGCTGGCGCAAACACCGCAAGGAGATCCGTGCGCAACTCTCGGTGCAGCGCTCGTTAAAAGTCAGTAACCTCAAGTCTGTTCCGTCGTCGGTTTGGACCACACTAACAACCCTGTAATGGATACTCTAGGCAATATAACCTCGCCCGCGATTGCACTTAATTGTTTACGATCCGTTCCTTTCGACAAGCCGCATGCCGTCGATCTCCTGAACAACTTACGGATATACACCAACTTCATCGGTGGACAGGCTTATTATCGAACCTCTCTGGCCCCAAGGCTTGAGATTCCTACTTTCAGTATCAACGACACCATCGATACAATCGAAACCCGTGTAAACAGCGGATACTATAAGAGCGGATATGAATTCTGGAGGGCCGTGTCCCTGGTATATAGCGGCTTTCGTGATGGACATATAACCTTTTTCCCCTCATGTTCCGGAACAATGTTCGCGTACACTCACAACTATCCAATTGTAGCCATTTCGAACGAGGCGAATGGAGAGAGGGAAATATATACTGTCAACACGACAATTGCTGTAACCTTGACCGATCCAACGGCTGCTGCCAACTCGACCAATACACTTGGGAAGCCACTCTTGCTGGAGAAGGTCAAATCCATCAACGGAGTTCCTGCAATAGAATTTTTGCTGAAAATGTCAAATTCCCTACCGGAGGCCGTCTTTCAGTACCTCGACCCAGATGCAAGATGGAACGCACTAATGGAGAACTATCCATCCAATCCAGGCTCCGGCAACTTTGCCTTCCGGTTTTTCTTTGCCGGGGAAGAAGAGGAGAAACTGGTGCTCACATTTGATAGTGGGAAGGAGGTGACAGCGGAGTGGAAAGCAGAACTTCGACCTCAATACGTCACTCTCGCATCTTTCAACTCTACGAAGACTTTCACGGATTCGATGTGTTACTTGAATCCAAAGTATTTTGAGTTGATTTCGCCCAAAGTTGCTGGTCCCATGTTTAAGGCGGATCCTAGTGGTGCGTCATGGTCCAGTATGGTTTCGTCAGTGCTATCCACCAGTGCAGCTGCAACATCCACCGCCTCATTTCACAGCGCTAGCGCTATCACCACTGATGCTACCGCTACATCTATATCCGCCAGTACCAGCACTATCACTTCAAGTAGTGCCGTACCCAATGGATCGTATGTCACGCCCACCTCATCAATAATTGGCTACCCTACGCCCATTTCTCGTGGTCCCCTAGACAGTCTTGTTCTCTTTGCGGACCCAGACTCTGACGCTTCCGTCTCAATTCTCCGCTTTCCAACCTTCGATCTCCTTGACGATGACGTACCAGCATGGGACCTTTATTTCAATACAACCCTTACAAAGCTTGCTGATTCGGGAACCAAGAGGTTGCTCCTCGATGTCAGTGGTAACCCCGGCGGATTAGCAAAGCTGGGTAAGAGATCAATCCGCATGCTCTTTCCCGACGAATTCGACGGCGAAAAGGAACCTGAGCAATACGTCAACTGGCGTTACCAATCAGGGCTAGCTAAAATCTTGAAATCCGAGGTGGATCCGGAGTCTGCTTTCGACGAAGAAAACTTTGCGAACCTGAGCGGCGCGAACTATACCTCAGTTGATCAATTTCTGGGACCGTACTATAACCCCAAATACAAGGATTCATTCACGGCCATGTCGTTACTCACGCGAGACATGCTGCAAGCTGCAGATAAGGGAGACTTTCCGAGAAAGAGCTTTTGGAAGAAGGAAGATGTGGTGGTTGTCAGTAATGGATTGTGCAGCTCCACTTGCCACAACCTTGTGGAGCTCTTGACACAGATTGGAGTGAGGAGCTATGCAATCGGAGGGCGGCCATCCCGCAAAGTTATGCAAGCAGTTGGCGGAACGAAAAGGCAAGAGCTCATTGTCCATGATAGATGGCGGGGTCTAATTCTAACCTGCTGAGCAGCGGTGTCGTGGTGGGATATTACGCCCTGATTATAGAAACATACCAAGCCTTAGGAGACACGACAAACGACACAGATTTACCTAAGCCCATTCTTGCAAGGTTAGACGGTGCGACTATCGCCGTAGAAAATAAGTTCCGGCCAACTGACAAGGATCCGGAGACATCGTTACCACTGTTTTTCACATACACACCAGCGTGCAAGAAATTACCAAACACTAGAAATATGGTGGCTGATACATTGGAAGTGTGGCGGTATGTCAAGAGTATTGCATGGAAGGATGGGAAGGCGACCGGTTGTGATGCTGATGACGGCCAGTGAGGCGGGGTAATTGATCATGAAAGGCAACCTGAAATGGGTCGGTTGATAACTCGAGATAGGAACTGTACGTAATCGAACATACTTATTGCCCTGCCGAGCTACTTATTCCATTCACAGTGGTTCTAGAAACCAAGAAGAGAATGTTTTGCAATTCGTGCCCCAGGTTTCTTTCTTTTTTGCCACCAAGTCCCAGACCCTTGCCTGCGTTCAAGCCCCCAACACTTTTCTCAGGTAAAGAAATACAAGCCAAACTACCTAAGAAACTAACACCCAAAGCACTCGGTATAAATTGGGTTGTAGGAAAGGAAACAGAGATACTGGGTTTATGGCACAGAACGGAACAAAACCGATAGAGGAACAGGCCTTGGGAATTGACCAACGTCGACGCGTCTCCCTGTTCGTGAGGGCTAACTAGGGTTTAGATATGTCGTTGGAACAACGAGGACACTTGTTTTGTGCAAGAACAAGAGCCTCCAATGTGAAGTTCCAGAAGGGAATCGAGGTTGACCAAACTTGCAAATGCAAATCAATAAATAAGCCCTAGGATCAAAAAAGATACAGATATACGTAGCAGTACATGTTTGATTGCGATAAAGGATGTTGCGTGAGAGCATTCACATGCAAAGATCGGCAAGATTGCAATTGCGGCACGACGATCTCAAACAGCGCTAGTTCGTTTGGCGAGAACGAGGAAGAGTCAGTCATATGTTCGTGTACATATCTCAATCCATGCAGAAAGTTCGAGTTATACCGCAGTTGCGCAGGTCGATAGGGCCGAGATTCTAGATAACTACCTCTCCTACTTACACGTCCCACCCTCAATCTTCAGAATGGATAGGTTTAAAAACTTGTTTGATAGTCTTCATGTTTGTGTGAACAAGAGCGTCATCACAGATATCCCCCAGAAGCTAACATCTCCAAGGCCTCATCAATGTCCTTATGACTGTTCCAAGGTAGACCAAGCCAGTTCCTGCCTCTATATTGCACAATTACTGAATTTAAGCCTCACAGAGCTTCAGCAGCAAAAAAGATCTCGCGCGTCACACTAGGATTCACACTGTCATCCGTCCTTTTCCATGCGACATTCCGGGGTGCGGAAAGGCGTTCATACAAAGATCCCAGTTGACTGTCCATCTCAGAATTCACACCGGCGAGCTACCTCTCTGACACTCAACCGACCAGCACGAACCATTTTCATCTTCGGCACAATATCCATTACCGCCGCAATGCGCTGAGAGAGCCCGCGGATAAACCCTTTCAACAGATGTACGAATTTCTCGGAGTCTATGCCATGTTCCTCAACGAGAACAACATGCAGTTTCTCCACATCTAGGTGAAGAAACCATTTCTTTCTGAGTGGATTTGCTTGGGTGATCAAATAATCCGGGGCACCTTTTGCGCTCGACCACCCACGATATGCCCAAGCCTGGGGTTCAAGGTGGTTGTAGAAGAAAGTAGGATCGATATCGAACACTTCCCCCAATAGGCTGATATTCTCCGGTGTCGGCACCTCCACCACAATCGTCCTCGCTCGGATGTTGGGTGCCGGATTTCTTAACACCGATTCTAGGAACCCGGTGTCACCGCGACTAGTTGGGAAATGCTGCACCAACGTCTTCGACCCCCTGCCGAGTTGCGGCGTATATGGTGATGCTTGTTCGTCATCGTTATGGAACACATCGAGAATCATCATTTGCTGGCGTACCCAGTCAACCTCCTCCGAAGAAGGCGTCGCGTTTTGTCGGGCTTGGCCGGGCATCCGTGACTTGAGGAAGTCTGAGAGACACTCGAGGTGCAGGTGATCTTGCGCGAGGTGTTCGACATAGTCGGCGTAGGAGCGAAAGTTGCTGGCGTTGCGTTGGAAAGCGGTGGTATTGGTGGGAGTCGTGCGGGGTTGCGAACGATACGGGGGCTGAAAACGACGCGTCCCCGAAGGTGACATCGACCATATTGGTTGTCGCGTTTTGGAGCTGTCAGTAGCATCACATCGCGCCGCGTCCGTTTGTGATAAAGATCGAAGCCGGCCCGAATCTCTGTCCATACTGGCTGATGGTGTTAAGGTGGCTCCATGTAGATTTTAATGGTCGATACGTTTATGTATACTCTACTCCTAGCATTTGCAAATTAATCAATCCCTGCGACATTGATGGCTACCATCTGTACTGTGCCACCCCGATATATTCGGAGAGTGCAGAGTAAGAAACCGCTGTTCCAAGACGTGACACAATCCGCTCCGCTCCGCCTGTTCGAACGTTCTGACAAATGCCTCATGTACTCTTTTTTGTGAATTCCCCCCTCCCCTTCTCCCCTTCCTCCTCACTCCACCTCTGCAGCTGGCTCTTTCTTCTCCCAGGATTCCTGAACAGCCAATACGAAATCCGCTGATACAGCACAAAAGACCAGCTGTGCCCTTCGATCTATCAAACCCCATCTACGCTCACTTTACCTTCCGTTCTGGCTCGACAGTTGTTCATCTGTCTATCGCTATGGACCCCTTCTAGTACTAAGTTTCATTAATGTATCCATTGCCAATTCGGTGCTAACGCACTTAGTTCCTATGCCACGCGTCTGCTTCGGGCTGATTTGCGCATGCCGACGCAGCCCAATACCTGCACCCTCAAAGTTTTAGGAAGAAATCCCGAGGATCCTGGAAACCTCGAATTCGACACCCGGCTGGATGCAATCACGGCTGCCTCGGGGTACATTGCACGATATATTCACAACGATTCGCTCACCTGCAGGCTCAGCGAACGCGCCGACCATGTGCAATTGCTCCTCAAGCATGTAGAAACCGGAGTCTACGATCCGTCTGACGTATCGCGCCGCTACACCGATAAGCACTCAGTTGTCTTTGGCCAGATAGATTTCTACTTGTTTTGCATTCGCATGGAGTGCCCGAATCTCTGCGATATTGTGCGAGTAGGGATACAAAGCGGTCTTGACATCATGGCGTGGGGTCCTACACCTGGTCGCAACGATTGCTTCTGGGATGGGGAGACCCCCGTTACTTTCTTGGTTTGGCTGTTTGAGTGTGGTGGAAGTTACTTTAAGAAGCTTCCGGATGGAGACGCAGCCGAGCTTACTAAGATACCTTAACAATCTATGGCGGTTTTATAGACCTTATTTCAAAGAGGGTATGGCGGAAAGTTATCTGAGAATAGACAATGAGAAGTTGTGGAAAGCGATGGAGGATTACAAGCGGAATATCCCGGTGGATATCTATGAGTCTGATGCACGTAAATATAGTGTAGAGGAGGAATCTTCCAGCTAGACGTCCAGATTGCCAGAGCTTTTGTCGCAATTCTGGAAGTAACCTTGCACTATACTCTATAACCTAGGTGTCCCGTTCGTGTGTCTCATGTAGGACGGGTTTGTGGGGCGATGGTATGGTTAGTTGCAATGATTCCATAATTTTCAAAGTCATTGTCGGTGGCCTTTGTGTGATGGTGTTTAAACGTTTGGTATTCGGCATTGGCGATTGTGAATTCGGAGATGCTGTTTCTGATTCTTATAAAGTCAGGTAGGGATCTTCCAGCCGCCTTTTGGCGTCTGTTAGAACAAGAGTCATGATCACCTTTGGTTTTGCAGTGCAGAATTTTAGAACAAGACTATGGGCTGTGCTAGTTGTCGTGCCCGTACTCTACCCAATATACCAAGACAGGTACTTTCGCCCCGGTTATGTTGTATGGAAATTATGACTGCAGTCTTTAGTAGACTCTTTATGCCAAATCGCAATCCCACTCACAGATTGTCATCAGCTGTACAAGTGCTCTCATATTCGGACTCTTTCGCCTCGTTCGACGGCTGATTTTCGTGTGCACTGTAAACGAACCCTTTCGGAACGCGAATAGTTCCAGCCCATTTCCAAGACGTGACATCGATAATCCGTCCACTTCTTAGAGTAGTTAGCGCAACATTGCTTCCGTTGCACCGCCGAACTTCAACGCCATCCTCTGAAACGAACACAACACCTCCCATCATGGAGATAACCCAGCGCCGGCACAACGCAACCCTCACCACCTCCGCCACCCTATTAAACCCTTCCGTTCTCTCTCGTCTCCAGCAGCCAGACTTCCTCCTCACCCTCAACCCAGCCTCCGTCTCGCGTACCAAAACCACCGCAGCCTCGTCCCCGAGAACTGAGGTCTACACCCTAATCTACCGCATCGCGCTCCCTTTCGGCTACGAGACAAGCACAACCTGCACAGCACACATTACACCGACAGCATCGGGGGTGGTTGCGGAAGTGGAGGCGGGCGCGGGGTGGATGACGACGAAGACGCGGAGTTCGTGGAGTGTTGGTGAGGGGGGAGAGGTTACGGAGGTCTTTGAGGTGCTGAGTGTGCCGTGGGTGTTGGCGTGGTTTGTGTGGAGGACGGCGGAGAGGAGTCATAGGGAGTTGTTTCAACGGTTGGAGGAGAGAATGAGGGAGGAGAGGGGATAATAGCACAGGGTCGGTTGGTGACGTAATTGTTTCCCCACTCAATGACTCGGCTGAACTGTTCGAATGCGAGCGGTGTATATACGTATGAACGCCACAGTGCTTCCCTCATCCGTGCCAATGTCTCGACTGCAACACTGGAATATCGTCGGGTTCAGCGAATGCGCCTTTTTGGCTTGGACATCGCAATATCGGTGCTCTCGTGCCCAGACGCTTTTTCCGCTCTACAATCTCGCGGAGAAAGAGCCTGCGAAGTCAGCTGACGGATGGTTTACGAGCGCACCATGGCGGTACCTGGAGTTGGACAAACTTGAAGAATTAGCCTTACCGATTTGCTATATGATGGACTGCAGGGTTGACCCTGCCACAGGCTCACGCTACCCCTAGGCCATATTTAAGCTTCTGGATCTACACGGGTCGGTTACTTAGATCCCGCCGTCCCAGATTCGAGGATCAGATCATCAAAGCGAGTTATCGATGTGAAGTTGAATAAATCCCACGAATCCCACAACCATTCTCAATCATGCCTCCCTCGCGATAAGCGATGTATAAGTCAGATAAATTAATACAACCCAAGCCCCGTCCTCATAAATTAACATTAACTCTAATCATCATGAAATACATATCCACATCAAAGATCCCACCTAAACCGTATACCATCTCCATACACGTGTCGGATCGTTACTTACAACATGAATCTGAGGACCAAGCGGTTCATTGATCCACCTCCAGAACCGCTTATAATACGGTAACCTTCCCTCTGGCACACTTCCGCTGGCAGTGACGGGTTGCTTCTCGGAACCGACTCCAGCATTGCTCTGTGGATCGTTGGTAGTTTCGCTGATGGCCTGCCTCTCAAGATCAACCGGTACCACCTGCCACTGGAGTACAGGTGGGTTTCCACTATCGGCTGCGTTTTCGACATGCATCTCCTCCTCTGGCACCGTCTGAGTCACAGCAGTCTTCTCTTTGATACTCCCCCACTCCAAGATGACCGCAATCATACTCCCAATACCAATAAGAAACGGTATCATCTGTCCCATATTCCCGAGAACCGTATCAACCCCCGTAACATGATTCCACAGTATCATCATCTCCACGCTCGCAATATAAAATCCAATGATACAGCATCCAATAACCGCGCCGGTAAAATCCGCCACATTGTTTACCCACGGGTTTTGGTGGCGGCGCTGCGGCGACGTCATCCACTCGAATATCCCCTGGGTCGCCTTTTCCTTTGGTATGTGGTTTCGTATGGCACGATACACGAGCCATAGCTCCACTAGGACTAGGAGGATGGAACCGATTCGGCCAAGCACCCGGAGCCAGCCGTAGAAGCTCACCCGGTGGAAGAAGAAAGCGTAGCCGGTGCAGGGCGCATGGCCGAGTATGTCGATGCCTGCAGGTTATTATTGGTCAGTGATGAGCAGAGGGATTTTGGGGGTGCAGCGGCTAACCCATCCACCAGAACCAGACGGTGTAGCAATTGAGCCCGAGGTCAACGACGAGCTTTCCTAAGGGTACGAGAGAATGGCGGCAGAAGTGTCCTATCGTCATGTAGTCAATGTGTTTGGGGCGTTTGAATTGAAGATCCTCCGGGCTCGAGATTGCGACGGAGCAGAATGTGAAGATGACTATGATGGCGGCTTCGACGACTTGGAATCCTTCGTCGGTGACAGTCATGTATGTCAATGCGATAAACATTGCAAACTACATTGAAATGGTAAGTTATGAGCTAGGGAGGGAGTTAACATGAGCATGAGCAGAACGGTGCTAACCTGGTAAAATCCATTGGCAAAACTGATCCCTCGCGCCGACTCCTGTCGATACGCTCCCGATATAGTTGTTGCGAATCCTGTAGGGGCTAAGCCTTAGCTCATGCGCGGTTTCCTTTGGGTGTAGAAGGCTGACCTTGGATGTAAATTCCGAGTCTGATCCCAAGCCCGTACATGTCCCCGTTACCCTGGAAACCACATTCTGGTTCTGCCGAAGCGGTACTATTGGCGGCTCCCGCTGCGTTTACGGTCGAGACAGCACAAATAGCGAGTAGCGTCGCAATGACAAGCGTCCTGTAGCAATCCATCATGTCGAAAGGCTCGACACGGAAAGCTCGATCGCTCTTAAAGGTAAAATCAGTATAAGTATGTTAGGATGAAAATTCGGAAACAAGTCACTGATGGAAATCTCTACGAACCTCCGGGCTTTTTAGCGGCGAGCAGACAAACAGTGAGAGGATATATCGATTCTGGAGCCGTAGGTCCACGGCAGGGAGAGAGGCGAAAGGATCAATTTTATCGTCCCTTGCAGCGGTGAATACGTGTCTGCACTGAGGTGCGGGGAAAGCGCTTATCAAAATACCGGCCGATTATTCGAATGAGGCTCACCATATCATCTGAATCATAAATCTGCCAACATGGGAAGAACGGAATGCCGGCAGTGTTACGCACGCCGCCTGTTGCGACCAATTACAACATTTTTTTCTCGCAATGAAAAAAGAAAGCTTGCATATGTGGATGGCGAATGGAAATGTGAATAACTGCAGTTTGATGTGTTAACTGCACACTCGCATTGTGCTTCTAGGGAAAGGTTGTCTAGGGCGGCTATCATTCGTAGGAGTAGGTTTAATAATCTCGAGATGCGCAAGACTGAAAACAAGCATTCGGAGCAATATCCCATCCGGGATTCGGCAGCTGCAGTCTGTATAGAATTTGTTAATTAAATTCCAGCTGTTACTGGTATCTTGCAGATGGATCGATGGACAAGTAAGTTCATTGCGTTTGTTTCTTCCTCTAGCTCTTTGCAATTAGTCCGTTCGTAAAAAGAACGCGACGACGTCGACCACCTCTGCGTTCATGTCTCGCGGACGCGGGACTGATACTCAGTGAGTGGTCATTGCCGCCAGTATCGCTATAGGAAGGTTGTTGCAGACAGACGTCGGGGTTAGGGTTACTTATGTGCTTATCAGAGGCGGCAGCAATACTGCACGTAAGATGTTCAACCTCAATTCGTGCCTCCAGTGCAGCTGACGGAGAGGCTCTCGGTATTTACACTGCAGTAATCCTTCTCAGATAAGCGAGCTCTCTACCACTAAAAATTCCGTCTGATCTCCGGCAAAAACACTGTTCGCAATCCCTCTCAAGTATCGCCTAGGAAAGACTCCTTCAGAAAACTATTCATGCTGCCGGCTCACTGGTTTCATTCTGCTGATCAGTTATACATAGCCAAGCACGAAACAGTAAGAGTTGAACACGTACTGATATACCGCCAATCCACAAATCTATGTGCGACAACCAGACATAGAAACAGAAAACGGGCTGCTAGGAATGACTCCTCGCTACAGCGTTGACGGAGATCGAATATGACGTTTCTTGGCTGACATGTCTTCAGATCTCGAGCTGCCACATTCCGTCCATCCAACCCACGTCCGACAATGCGACCGTATGTACATATATCTAGTATATACCTGCATGCAAAGCATGATCGTTGCCACTACGCCCTCCTCCGTGACTGTTTGGAGCATTGGGGCTCCATGTTGGCTCCCAGTCAAGTGGGATAGTCAACAAACTCCCAAAACCGATCAGAAACGGGATCATCTGCCCCACCGATGCGATGCTATTGACTCCCGTGATGTTGTTCCACCGAATCATAAGCTCAACGCTTAATATACAAAAGACCACACCGAGAATGAGGTTCAGTTTCCTGTAGACGGCGTGCGCGGTTGTTGGGCGCGGTTGTTGGGATTTCCGGGGACGGAAGTACATGCGTAGTTCTTCAAGGATTTCTTCCATCCCTGGTACTCGATCCTCAAAAAATATCAATACTGGCAAGAGGTATAGCATGAGTACGTGGGAGGAAAACTCTATGATGGAGTATATCTTTCCAAGCGTCCGGAACCAACCGAAGAAACTAACACGGGCGAAAAAGAAGCCGTAGCTGGTACACGGAGTACTCGACAACCTATCGATCCCTTCGGAAGGTTTGCGTCAGTTCTACCATCGAGTAAATCAACCACGGACGTTGACCAACCAACCTCGGAACCAAAACCACACCGAATAGGCCAGGAGGGCAAGCTCAATGGACTTTCTGAGAGCCGGAATTAAAGTCATTCTCGAAAACTGTTGGATTTTTTCGAGAGTGTAATCCCGCGGGAGCTCAAAATCGATACGGAACGGCGTCGTGGAGCAGAAGGTGAACATAACGACGATAGCAGCCTCCACAAGATGAAAGCGGTCCGGTTCGGTTATCGTAATATAAGAAAGTCCAATAAGCATAGAAAATTGGAAGAGGCCGTTGGAGAAGCTGATACTCGATATGGACCGTTGGTCAAAAGTGAAGGATATTAACATCGCGATCGCGTTGAAGTAAACACCGAGACGAATTCCGAGGCCATACATATCGGCGATGCCTTCAAATCCACAGACCAGTTCGGCGCGGGACCCAGGTGTCTGTTGACGGTGCTCTAATAAAGCATGGGAAGTCGAGAGGCCGCAGCAGACAAAGAGAAAATCGAGCAAGCGATGCCGACGATACATGAATACGTGTTCGTTTCGACCGCAGTCTTGCTGAAGATTCGTGAACCTGCTACTTGAGTAGATAATGGATTGATCCCGAATGGATTCGCGACTCTGGCTCTCTAGTACTGTTAGAACTTCACAACGACGGAGACGTCGCTACGCCGATTTCTCGCCCGTTTGGTGCTTGTTGGAATGCAGAAAGAACGGTCGAGCCATCGCAGCTCACAATTGCGGGGATCGCATATAACTGATGTAATATGCATGTAGTTGCCTTGATAAGCTTAAGCGAATGAAATATCAGGAATCTGGTATCCTGCATGAGATTTTTGTGGCGAATGGAACTGGTATGGTTGGGGACGCCTTAATCCGGAGGGTTTTGAGCCTCAACTTCGAATGATATCAACCATACCAAAAGAATTCTTTTCGCAATTTTCTCTTCGTAAATGGCTTCATTGGGATCTGCTCTACAACGTTACAAGCTCTTTTTAATTTTCTTGTTTCTGGTTGTTGAAATGATGGATTTCAAAAATTTGGATTTTGTGTGGAGCAAGAACAAATGTCCCACTAACAAATAGTGTCAAATATTGCCAAAAACATGCGGTTTTGAGGCTCAAAAAGATATCTTGGCATCCGAAAAGTGGCGCTTGGCGGCTGAAACACCTTTAATTTTTAATTTTCTGTTAAGTATTTCCCTTTTGGGCATTTTTTCTGGCACCAATCCTAATGTCCCACCCCTCCCAAACTAGGAGTCCCCAACCATACTCATGTGCACAGTGCTGGTGAGACAGTTTTTGTGCTTTTATTGGCCACCACTCTCGCTCGGTTATTTAAGTTTAGCGCGCCGTACTCGGTCTGAAGCTGGCACACTGCATCAGTACCTCATGTATGGCTCAGGATTTACTCTCTTTCTCACGATCTCTCAATCATCTCGAGCTCTCTGTACAGTACGCACATAAATTTCCGCGCAGCATCTCATTCAGACACGGAATTTAATTGCTACTTTACGTATACGTCATATCAAACTCGTCTGCTCCATATGGCCCTAGGGCTGCCATGCACACCAAACCATTGCTATGACTGAGAAGCCAAACCCAGCACTCCCGCAAGGCGACCAAAATATCGCATTCACTGGGTTCGGCTAGTATTATAATTGGGAGGAATCTCGGAGAAATTCCTTCGCGTTCCCGGTAATCACGCGATATGTGTATATGTAATACCACCTATAATGAGAATTTTAGCATAGAACACAATTATGTGCATTTATGTACCACCCTTCCAACTAGCCTCCTAAAACATAAGACACTTCCCCCGTCACTTTCAAAGAATCGTCTGTGGCGGAATTTCAGCAAGACAAAATGACAGGATCTGCTAAACATCCGTAGGTATGGTGAGGATTTTTCCCGCAACTTTGATGTTATGGCATCGATAAAGATCCAACGACGATGCCGGCGCGGCTGCATGCCGACTAGGTCTTCAAGGGAAATCTGATGAGATAAAGTGGATGTGTAGAAGCCTGCCAGTTCCGGTCAGCAAGTTCAGTAATGTTTCCGACCAGCCTCTCCTTGCTCAGAAGCCTCACCGGCCAATTGCTCAAGACCGCCATCAGCCAAACCGGCGGGTTGTTGGGATTTCCCGGTCGTCACATGCCTTCCAATATCTCTCCAGTTCCGACACAATCTCTAAGTGTGCTCTGTTTTTAAGTTCCTCGTCGGCTAAGCTCTCCGAATTGCAATCGAGCCCACGAATGCATCGTCGTACAGGACCCACGAACAACTTAGCTTCGTCGACATTTATCTTTCCGATAAGCTCCTTCGCTGCCTCGAATTCTGCCATATTTTTGTTGGTCCTTCACGAGCCTTCGTGCTCCTCCGGAGATCATCGAAACTCTCCCCAAACCAAAGCTCCAAGAGAACGATACCGAGCGAAAAGAGGCTCTTGTCATACATGAGTGTGAACCTCCTCTTCTAACTCCTCCGAGTCTATCAACGATCGGTCTTGAACATCTATTGAGAACCTGCGGCGAACAAATGGCGTGTCAAGTATAGGGTCCAGGTATCAGTTACCATCAGTAGCTAAACTTTTGTGACACCCATCAAGTCTAAAGTGAATGTTTGCTTTACCCCATCTGCTCTTGAACCATTCTGTGTCATGCAATTGTAAAACGGTCGTCGCAAGTATCGCTCTGATTTTCATCCGGTCTCTCATATCCAGGCCCCTCCGAAGAAGTTCTTCAAGTGAGACTGTGTCTTTGTGGACTTTTGGCTGGATAAGGGATGGCGTCCCTAGTCCTCTAGCTAATTATAAGAATAAATGGTATTGAAGGCCATTGGCTAGACAAACCATTCCCAAGCAGTCCTTAACTTGGGGTTTTGCGTTCTTGAGAGCCACACCCCCATGCTGACTGCTGACGTCCGAATCGTAGGTATATCAATGCCAAGACTTCGCTATATCTTCCGAACGAAATCTTTGTACGGTGGAGTGCGGCATCTTAGGGCATGACGTATAGGGTCGAACGGTAGACCTAGCGTAGCTTCTTCTTCTCTCTTATAGCTAATATACGGTTACACACAAAGATTTTCTACGTATGTGAGCGTACTCTGTCATACGTAATCTTAATAATATTAGTCCTATAGTCTTGATCAATTGAATAACGCCGTACATACTCTATATACTGAATAATACGAATCTCTATAAAATTCTTTATTCCGTAGGCCATCCAAAAGATTCGATGGTGAGTGGGACGTTTTTCGATAATCCAGAAGGATACGCCACTGCAATGCCGTCTTTAAATTGCTGTGCACTCTCAGCAGGTGAGAAAGATAATTTAACTCTGTTGCGCACTCTCTCATGTACATGACATGCGCCAAATTAAGGTGCGGCTCTATCCACGTGTCGACAATAGAGTAGGTAGCGGCTCCCCGTCGATATGCCTGGATTGATCGGGTTGGATTTATCAAGACTATACGTATACTCTACCTATAGGTACTGGTGGTTCAAGGAATTCCGGAAACTATTTTGTCGGTATTTTTCAGGTAAAATTCCATTTTACAAGCATTTTTGTAGTCTAAAAGAACCAATACAGAAAAACTAGCTCACGGATGTTCCTTCGAAGCTTCCCGGTTACAACGTCTCTCAGGAGTTCCCTTTCATGCCCTCTGTTTCCCCAGAATCCCCGACTGGCTTCTCTCCGGGCATCCGTGCCCTACAACCGAAATACATACCAATTCTCTCGCGAACAAGATAGATCGTAAAACAACCCTTTCCTGGACAAATTAAAGGAAACAAGAACAAAAAGCTACCATATAATCCCCCAGATATATAGCTCGCACCCAGAGCCCACGAAAAAAAAAAAGGATTGAGTTTACTTAATGTACACCAAGCTCAAATCGAATTGATTATTGGATAGTCCGCCCGGACAACGTTACTAAAAGGAATTCTACGGTAGCGGAAATCCTCCTCATGCAGCCGAACCGCCCTTAACAGCTTGCCCATATGCGTCTCTAAGTAGCCTTCCCCCTTCCTCCTAAGCTTCAAGATCGTTTGGGCAAAGCTTACTGGATTGCTCTTGAATGGTGATCCTCCTATACCCAACTCCATCCGGCGCTCCCACGATATGAATCCTCCATTGCTGTCAATTTGTCCTTCGTCGTCGTCTTCCACGCTGTCAAGACACAAGCCAAAGAACCCACACACAAGCTTATACTCCCTGCGGTTTGCTAAATAGAGTTGCCCGGCAAGGATATTGAGCTCCCGGATGAGAAATCCGTTTAGCGGACTGGGGGGTGCTGATGAGATCGAGAAAAAGTCCAATTTTTCGAAGGACGTCATATCTTGGCTAACTCTTGGCGAGTAAACGTTGAGCCGAACAAACCTGGAATGGCGAATTTCTTGTATCAATTCGTTGGCTTCATACGGACTGATAATAACCCAGCACGGCTCGCTATCAATATCGTTGCTGACGCTTGAAAGTACCCAACTAACGCGGCGGAGGTAGTCGTCGAGGTTGTGGTCGATTCCCCCCTCAACTGTACACCCAAAATCCCGTGTCGCGAGTATTCTTTTCGACCAGCCATCGACCATGTCCTCTCGTGCGGATGTCTTAAGGAATACATCAACGGCCAGAGTAATATCCGTGCCCGGAACTGGTTCCTTGCCTTCACGTACGAAATCTCGAAGAGAGGCGGACAACAAATGCTCAGCGGCTTTTGCAGACGCCGGAAGTTCGACCGTCTTCTCTTTTTCCGTCTCCTGGGCCACCTCCCTTTCTCGTTCCTCCAAAAGTCGCGCGTTGTCTTGGGATGTTGTGCCAAAGTAATCACGCTTATTTCGTATTTCGACGGCATTCTCATCGTCATTCATATTTGTGTGGCCATGAATTTCTGGGATAGCCGAAGCATCTTTGAAACCGTACATCTCCTCGAGTGTTTGGGATTCGCGTTCCTTCAACTCTTTGATAAGTTTGTCACCATCACCGCCGTTGCTGTGGCAATATCGCAACCATGCCTTCCGCCGCATGTGATAGCTCAAACCCTGTGCTGCCCAGAGAAGAAAGCTCTGAGCGATGCTGAACTGCGTTTCGTTGATAGCCCATCTGAGAACGTCGACCGCTTGAATCCGCGACCCCGCGTTGCGCTGGCTTGCGATTTCGGTGATTTTTTGGTGCACCTCACTCGGAGCGAAGTAAATGACTCTGTGCCCGTGTCCCAATTGACGCATGCGCATACAGGCTAACAAATTTAGTACATTCCTGACCCTTGAGGTGATTGCGAGGCATACCTTGTGCGAGCTTATCCTTCGTCAGCTTCGGACCCAGTGTGACTGCTGCTCGGCTCCCGATAGGCAATTTCAAATTAGTGCCCCTTGTGTGTGCTTCATCGAGGTAAACGAATGTCTTGTCTAACTGCTTGGCGAACGGGGAGAAGGCTAGTTTCTCGGTTACACCATCATGTCTTTCCACTGTGAGCTCGTCCTGTTTGTCAAAGTAAACAACAGCCTCATCCGGTGCCATATATTCCAGTATTTTCGCGGCCACTTCTTTGTTTTTCGACCTGTTCCGGGATTTGTCAGCTGATCAGCATTCTTAACGCAGTGGAATTCTCTCGTTCCCAGATTTCCACCCTTGCTCGGGGATGAACGTACAATATCTGCGCTCCCACATCCAAAAGTACCCTTATTTTGGCGGATTCCTGGAAGATCATCTTGAGAAGAACCTCTACTTTATCCTTTCCTGTTTGCCCGGGCCCGAGCGCAATGTGTTGGTAGTGGTTATTCTCTTCCTTGAGAAGATAACTGAGGACTTTTGCATTTGTCCCGGCGTTTTCACCCACATCCTTTTGGACTATAGAGAGGGGTAGCAGAAACCGGTTGTCGTTTGTTCCACTAAAGCCGGTTGTTGTATGACTGCGTTGCTCTGCAAGGTCCCAACCTGATGTCGAAAGCTTGAAGGGGAACTCCCTGGCGCCCTTTGGGAAAACCGCATTTGACAGATAGAAGTCGATAACAGCCTTTCTGTACTTCAGAGCCGGGAACACAGTGGTTCGGTATTGCGTATGGTCTTCAAGATTGACTCCCTGTAGTGTCCTTATGTTTTCCGGGACTGAATTTCCAACCCATCTTTTGTATTCGCCGCTCGGGTCATCAGACTGCAGCAACCGTTTGAACGAAATATCAAGCTGAGTGCTCGTAAGGCCTCCGTAGTAATATGAGAGACATGTGAGTGTAATGGCCATGTCAGGATGGCTGAAGTCCGCAGCGAGTGCAGGAGAATCTTTTGCTCGATACGGTACTGCCAGCAAAGTAGGTGGTTTCCGTTTCTCGTCCAGTCCATAATCGACCTTCCATCTCTTATCTCGGAGTATCATAAGAAGGATACCATGAGCCAGAAGACCCCTGAGCAACAACAAGGTTTTCCAATTTGGGAGCTTTGTGTAATCGAAGAGGTTCTCGCCGTCTTTTGTCACGGAAGGATCGCTGATAAACCTCAACACCAAATTCCGCATGGCATCTGGCCACAACCGGAAAGGAACGTCGGGAAGTTCTCCTCTATGCATAGCATCTCCCAAGTCCTTCATAAGCTTTTGGCCAGCTGACTTTTCCAGAATACGGATCGGTGGGAATCGACCTTGCGAAACTTCTCCGTCAATCTCGACGCCATCTGGAAAGACAACCTGGAGTTTTTTTGCATATTTGAGAACGAGGTCCAGCACATGTTGCACAACTATCCAACGATCCGGTGCGTGGTCGGGAAGTGACTGAAGTTCTAGTGTGTATATGAGCTGATAGCGAACATGTAAAATTTCATCCGACTCATCTAACACATCCCGTGCCTTCTCTTGCAACCATGATTGTGTCCTGATAAGCTGTTCGCCGACCCCCTTTGTCCTCACGTCCGCCAATTTTTCGAAGCCCATAAGCTTAAACGATAACAAGTGTTCCGGTTGAACCAGCATGATACCGCGTGTCCTCAGGCACTCCTCGTATAGGCCCTGTATCTGGTTTGCAGTGTCGTTATTCAACTTCATCCCTCGGTAGAATGGCATGAAAAAAACACGACGATTTGTCAGACCTCCGAGTTTTTGCACCAGAAGATGAAACATCTGCGTCAACAGCGGCTTCAAGACAACTACTCGGACCAATTTACTACCATTTGCTAATGCCGCCGAAACGATCGGAACAATAACCGAACTCTTCCCCTCTCCCATATTCAGTTGGAACACTGAGTTTTTGCCGTCAGGAGGAGATATCATCCGGCATGCCGTTTCAGCCTGGATGGGCCGGATGAGCAAATTATTTTCGATCTCCAACAGAAGCCAATCGGGGTGGTCTATAGGATCCCAAGAGCTGTGGCCTTGGTTCTCGAGCTCTTTCATCAACTCTTCTTGGCTTCCGGCTAGTTCAAGGTTGCACAGTCTTGTTGCCCATTGAAAACGCGCTAATGCTAATCCATAATCCACAAGGATTCGCTTCCATTCAGGGTCCAAACTCGCTGATGTTGGTGCTGCTAATAACGAGAGTAATGAAGTCGGAGTGATTCTTGGCCACAGCCCAGTTTCATCCAAAAGCTTTTGAGTAGAGTTTGTAACGCGCGGTGATTTCAAGCCTTGCTGTATGGGCCCGAACATCGACTCCAGATGGTTCTTGCATTCCTGGCGAAAATTTGCTATTCCGCCCTGATTAATTCTCCTATATATACACCTTCCAGAAGTGGATTTATCAGACTGTTCTTTGAAAGCAGAAAGACTTGCTTTCAAGTCTTTCGCGTAATCATTCTCGAAGGTGCTGGAGGAACTCCTTTCGAGATCAGTCAGGAGAGCTTCCAAAGGTTCGTCTCGGGATGCCAGTTCTAAGTGTTCGTTGCGGGGTAGATGCTGCGTTTCAGACTGGCTGCTGAGGGACAAAGTCGGAGGGATAGAAGCTGTGTAATTTCCTGATGGACGAACCTCCGCGAGTGAAATCGAGGAAACGAGTGTGTTTGGTGAAAGGGTGGAAGGCGAGAAATCATATGAAGGAGAGATCGCCACAGTTCCTCGAATCTCATTCAAGGCTTGTTGAGTCTTTTCCGTATGGTTATAGAGCTGTAAATTCTTGTACCAATCCTCAAACAGCGAGGTAACTTCCGTTCGCATATCCACAATCCTCAATAAAGAATAGCCTTCCGAAGAGGGAAACTCCCCGTTTATAGTTTTCCAGATCCATTGGGCTTTGAGCTCTTTTTCAAGACGCATCTTTTGAGAGGCTAGGTTCGTTTTGAACAGTTGTAACTTCCTTTCGTTCCATTCGTCCGAGGGCTCTCCGGGATTCTGTGGCATATTTGACTCCTGGCTACTGGGGTAATCGACCTGAAAAGCCTCGATTTTTTTCAACAGGTCGCAGTTCGGCTGGTGCCCTCTCGTCGGATTGTATGAACTACCCCGGGCCCCCACCACCAGGTTATTACTCGTAGCCGCCGGAACCGTCGCAAATGCTAGCAATGTCCATATGAGCTGCATGTTTATCGGCCCTCCGGAATCGATTTTTTCCGCATAAATTAATGTAGACAAGAGAAATATGAGGCCGTATCTGTCGTCTCTATTTGCGTTGCGACATATATCATGAAGTGGCAACCACACATCGGCTAATTTCGCTTCCAACAACCGACTCTGATATCCAAGCGACACCGAAGCCGTACACCCAAGAATGCGCCATTGATTGAAGCGGTGGAGCAAATCGGTAGCAACATCCAATCGAGTCGGCCACTGCTCAGCCATACGAGCGATAGTACACACCTTTGCCTCCAGGGACTGGGCAGCGGCCGAAGGAATATCGCGAGCCTTGTATGGATGATCCTTCCGGAGAGAAACATTGGAACCGCCGAATTGGTGTGGTTGAATCGTTGCATTTCTCATTGCTGCCCTTGCAACCAGGTGTTGGTTTGTATCTCCAAGCGAGGGCTGTTCATTGTCGTCCATCTGGAATAACTTGAATCGGGAATTGTGCTCGAAGATCCTTTTTACTGTGCAGTAAAATTCATCGTGCTGAGACCACGGCGGAATGATGCTGCCCCAGCCAACGTGCTGCATCTTTGGGATATACTTTGGATAGAAATTTCTTGATGGTGTTAAGGCTGCAATTTTTTGAAGGAGCGTGATATCTCCGCTCTCCAGCTCTTTGAAAGACCATACAGCAGCAGAATTCAGATCATGTAGAGCCTCTTCAGTACCGGTTCTCCGGGTCAGCGAGTCCGGTAGGCAATGCGATGTTAGTGCGTGAAGGTAGATCTTGTATAATCGGCTCAAAAGACTGGAATTCCCAACCAAACGGCAAAGTGTAGAGTCAATGTCGAAAGCATGAAACTCCACATGTACAATTTTTTCGTCACTGTTGTCTATCGCTATTTTAACATGCGAGCCATGGATGCATCCCTCGATTTTGCCATGTTGCCCATGCACATGCGGAACCAGGACTTTTCGACAGTGGGTACGGGTATCCACGGGGCCCTGGTCGTTTTTATCGCGTAACACAAGCCGATTCGCAAGACCGGTCAGAGCGCCAAAAGCTTGATTGTCGTCGATTATCATATTGCGAAATTGTCGGCATTCTAAATTGCGGCTCTCATTGATAAAGAATACTAAATTGAGTCTAGGCAGTCTGACTTCTACCGTCGAATCGTGATTTGCAATTGTGATTTCGATGAAGTTTTTACACTCCAAAGGCTGTAATACTGAGTGAATCATTTCAGCTGAGCGACTACGGACATCGAGGAGCCGTTTCCCTTCACGGTGCATCTCTAAGCTGCGCATGCGGTAATCCAATTTTGGGTTACTTTCGGACGCTTTCCATTGGGCTTTGAGTGGGCGGAATTCGATCATTTGGGATTCGATGTCCATCCAATGCGCGTAATTTGCGACCATATGATGCGGAAAATCGCCTTTAAGCTTTGGTTCCGGAATTAGTTCCTGGATTCGACCACCCTTTTCGATTTTTATAAGAAGCTCATTAGACTCCATTGAAAAAAATATCTGTAATGACATCAGAACATTGTACTGTAGTAGTTATCATACCGGAACGTGTGAAATACCTGAAAGCCGTCATGGCGGTTCTTCGATTCATACCCGTTCCCATAGCTAGGACGCACATCGAATAATTTCTGTTAGCACCAATGGTTAGCCGTCTACCCAGCTCAGTTGGACCCTGAGGATCGGTTCGCAATTGGCTCAGAATACCTCTCCGAATGTTCGAAAGTAAGTGGGATGTTCCACAAACTTAGATGGAAGCCTTCTCATTGGTGAAGCATTGATTAGAAGTTGACCAGTCAGCAGATTATAATGAACCTGTCGAGTATTCTGCTCACTATCCCCGGTGCGCTTCATCTCCGTTACGACCCATCTTTCGTTTGGAGCAGCTAAGGCCCCCCAACGCCCGCTAGGGACATATTCTCCCCGCACGTGGGCGATGCACTGATCCATCCCCAGAGATATCACCAAGCGCTGGAGCTCATGTTCAATATCCATACTAAGACGTCTGTCTCTGTCCAAAAGGCTTCTCATAAAAGGGGATAGAGCACTGATATTGACTGGTGAGTTGTCGTACAGCGCAATAGCACACTCTACAGCCACCTCAACATCGTGGTTTGAGCTGAGTATTCGACAAAGTTCTGCTTGATCAACATCATAAGTTGTGCGACATATTGCTGCTACCTGTAAAAGTCGGAATTGCAGCTCGTCGGGGTTTTGCTCGATATTGTCGCCCGCGCTCCTTTCCCGTTGGGCCCTGCTTCTATCCAATTTATTCGCTAGGTCGCGAGACCAAGTAAAAGTGTACTGGCGCGCTTTTCTCAACAATTCCACGGCCTTAGATTTGACTGTATCACAAGAATTGCATGACAAAATACGGGACGTAAGTGCTATGAGCGAGTGTGCGGTGATACTTTCCTGCCAATTCTCCCTGATCTTTTCCCAGATTTCCTCGATCTCTTTAAGTAATGCAGCCCCGAACTGTGGCGTTGTAGGCTCCAAATGGGATTCTCGAATCCAGAGGTCATTGTGCGTCTCTTCTTCCTCTAGGTCTATCGCACCATCCTGGTACTGTCCCGCTTGCCATACAGCTTGCATGAGTAAGAGAGCTACCGATTCATTACGCCACGTAAGGTTGCAAGACCGCAGCTCGCGGGCGATATTGATCCACTGTATGCGATGACCTGCTCGCAATTCTCCAAAAGCTTCATACTCGTGCAGTGAAAGCCCTGCTGAGCATTTGTGCTGACTTGCTATCACATCATTAGACGTATGCGTAGTTTTATCGACCATATCTTGCATATTGCAATAGGGTCCTGCAGGAAGTTGAAGTGAACACATTTTCTTCACATTGTGTCGGCCGAGGTTTGAGGAAACACAACAATACTGCTTCCCGTCATAAAGATCGTACTTCGTGCCATTACTCAGCAAAATATCGTCCACGCCGATAGGAAATTGAACTTGCGAAACGACGGGTGGGATAGTCGATGACAAGCTCAGGCGCTGGTTGTTGTCATTTCGGTAATACTGCATCAGATTACTGCCTTCGAAAAATTTAGACAAGCTTTTTCCTTGAGGTGTGCTGCGCTTGTATTTGTCATCGTCATTGGGTGTGCAGATATCTAGAAGGATTCTATATGTTGTATCTCTCCAGACCCAGAATGCGAGAGGGCAATGAAGCTCGAAGACGGCAACCTTTCGTTGTAGCTCGTCTGTCGGAAGTGGCCACTCATGTACTGCGATCCTCATATTTTTTGCCTGTCTTTCCAGGGAACATCTTCGGCAGTTGGGAGAATGGTCTTCGGCACGCTTGCTCACGCTCGTATATTCGCATTTCTTAGCCCTTGCATCCTTCCAAAGATCGTTATATTCTTGATGTTTACTATGATATTCCTCCTTCTTCCGCTCCCTGTCTTTCTTTGCTTGATCTTCAATTTCCGTTTCGAGCCCTTGATGGTATGATGACTCGTTGAAGAAGCTCACTGCGAATGATTCCTCACTAATGCGGTCGGATAGAATTCGGGGGTTATCCAGGACATCAGCGTTATCGTGGCGGTGTTGGATATATTTCTCAATCGCCCGAAGTCTGATCATTTGACTTTTCTTTGAAAGCAAAAGGGGTTCGAGAATCTGCTGGGAAAGTTCAGGTGAGTATTTTTCCAGCAATTTACAGTTTCTAACTGCAGTTTTGTCCAGAGCCACCCACAACTCCAGTGTTGTCAAGAGCATTATCGAAAAATTCTCCGGATTTTTGTCATATGTACTCATTGCCTGGTTTGTATATTGCTCAATCAAATTCCCAAGGTCCTTGCAGGACTCTTCGCGATGGATGTTATCTGTAAGCCAGCCATCAAGCTTATTCTCCACCCACTTCTCGATGTCAAATAACGGTAGACAAAGCTCGAGTCTTGGCATGGTACTGTTTGGGAATGACGGCAGGCTAGGGATAGGGTTATGAGTGCGGGTCGGCTCGGATGGTACGAATTTGGCATAGTCTGTTTGCGCATGGCTGCGGTTTAAAAGTGCCTCGATGTACCCTTTGCTGTTGGCAAGAGAAAGATTGGTGTCCTCCTGGAAGGAGAGTCCATCAGGAATCCAACGAACATCAGGCGGATCTTTGGCTTGTATCTCGTGCCATAAACCTCGCAGATAGTTGCTGACTTCGTGCACTGCTTGGCTTACTCGATGCTGGACAAATTCGGGTACACTCTCAGCTTTCAACACTCGGCGACTGAGTTTCGCATTCATTATAAATAAGGAGCCGTTATTCCACTTCATCTCCAAAGCTTGTTCCAGAATGGTTGCCATGAAATACGACATGAAGGATTTGTACAATGTATGGTTGTCTCCGTCGCGCAGAGTCGTTTGCAATGCAACTCTAAGAACCAGCCAGAGAGGAGATCGCCGCCAATTGCAAGGGTGTGGCGTATCACAAATCTTCATCACATCATCGCGAACATGTTTCTGAATTCGAAGTTCTGCCGATTCGATGTGGCGCCCAAGCCCGCGTAAAATTCCAGTGAGCATACCGGTGATCAACATGGGACTGGCTGTGTCTCTAGGCTGGGCATATGGCTCCGGTATCGTTTGTAGGATGGTCTCGCTGTCTAGTTGCTCCAACATTGAGGACATGTACTGTGCGAAGGATGTGTTTTGGACAATATTGACGCCGACAGCAATGATGGGTCCCGGATACGAGCAAATAAGTCGTCCTGTGGCTGCCATAACCTCCGCAGCAGTGGGCGAAACTTCAAAAGATTCGAACCTTATCTCCTCTCCGGTATGACGCAGTACCATTCCCGCATTCTGGGCAGCAATGTGCAAAACAATAACATCTGGTACCATGGTACTGTCAGTCAACTTAATCAAAATAGAGACAAGTATTTTGTATCTCGCACTCACCCCCGCGTGCCATCCCAACGATTTTGTCCTTCAACACATCCGCAGAAATACCACCCCTACCCCTGCATCGGATCTCTGCAAGTGACAAAAGCATTTTGTGGACAACTCCAAGCTTCTCCTTCACATGTTCCCCCTCAGCACTAGACTGGTAGTCCTTCACGGCCGTAGCTAAAAGCTCGAGTAAACTCTGTTCTCTTTGAGAAGTATCGTCCTCGGAATTTTGAGGTAACTGGGGTGGTAGGAATATGTGATTGAAAAGAAAGCTCATCAACTCTTTGCCTGGATACGGTCAGTATGCCCAACAGAAATCTGTTAGAACTCGAGGTTTGAGAACGTACGCGCCGCCATCTCCGTGCTCTTCAGGTTTATTCTTTAATTTTCCGGATTGCACGGGTCTTATCTTGGTTGTAACTGCTACAGTGCGTGTGTCCGTGTGCGACAGGTAACCAGTGTGTGGTTCTCAATAGAGGATTTAAGTAGGTTTGGGCGATTTTGATTCTGATACGAATTAATGGCGTTGATGGAGATCTTTCTGTAGATTTTGCCGTAATAACAGTCAATGAATGTCCCGTGAACGGCTTTAGGGAGAAGAAAAAGATTTGGGTACCCACGTGTGTTGCAAAGCTCGACGTTCAGTTGTGTTTCGAAATCACCGTTCCAGGCGTCTATCCAGGTTATAGCTTCAGCATTTTCTCATCTAATTGCCTTTGGCTGGTTTCACTTCTATGATACGTCATGGCGCTATGTAAATTGCGGGGTTTAATCGTCCAATAAATGTGCTGGGCCAAACAATTGGCGCCAACGTTATCCCGAACCGACCTAATGCACCAATTATGGCTCGCCGGTAGCTTTTCGGGAAGGGAAAACAAACTGTGATCTCGTTTTCCACGTTACAATGGGGCTTCACTGGCGCGTCACTAACGGCCATGAAGTATTAGAAAGACTTGGTAATAGTTGTTGTCCTTTATATGTAGAGTGTAGAGATTGGTAACAGTAACTCTCCTTACCTCCCTCCCAAACCCAATATAATTCACTGCTACCTGTTCACATAATCTGCAATGCTAAACCCATGATCCTGTCCTGACATTTGATGGATACCCATGAGAGTAGTTAGGTAACTGTGCTTGGGCAAATGGGGCGACCAAATTTGCGATCAAATGAAAACCATGCACTTACAAGATATCATACAAGATGTGAGTGAGAAAAAATGTAAATAAAGCACTGAGGCACTAAACCGAAAATAGTATATGCTTCCAAATGCGGATAAAGAAAATTGTAATCATACCATGAAGTAAACTTCATGGCACTGCGCGATCGATGCATGCGGACAAACCTCCTCCGGTTGCAGATCTGTTAAGATCGACAGATATACCCACAGTTGCAGCCTGGTTCAGTACACCCTTTATTGCGGACGTTCAATCAGAAGAAAGTCCGCTTTTCACAATTGGAAGACCGATCATTGAGATTACTGTAGATAGACGTTTGCACATAATCGCTGAGACTAATATTTAAGGTCGACCGGTCATATTAGGCACATGTATATCATGCACACCTTGAGGCAGTGTTTTTCTCCAGAGACACCTGGGCCAGTTCAATTCGGAATGGGACATCTCGCTTCACGGATTTTAGGCTGTTTATATGAACTTGAAGCAATCACACGAGGTGGAAGACGAAAGACCCATAATGACCTGAACTTCTTTCTGGGTCTTAGGCATTGGCCATTTTGTGTGAATGCCGCCGGTGGTAAAACACCACAAATTAAACATCCCGCTATTAGCGAGCGATCACGAGGACCCTAGATATTAGACATATATTTTGCCCAGAGGATATGGATCGAAGGAGGCGACGTAGCGTCCCATACGCGTGCAGTGATGGATAAAACACGAATCTGCGGAGCCGGAATTGCACTTTTTTGTGCATTTTTTCCTTCGTCTTTATCCTTATCGTCCCACGGTATTAGGCTCGCCTGTGGGCCTGTGCTCTGTACTTATGATGCATGGAATATTGTTGATTGCATGGAGATTGTCAAACATAGCCAGGCCGGTATCTGTACTATCGTAATACGACTTGTTGGGCTGCATGATTGACTTTAAGACCAGGGATATGGGGAAGAGGATGAAGCCTAATTCGTGAGTTCCCACCATTTGCATCAGTTAATTCCTCATGAAAACCCTGTCCATTTCAAACCTTCTCGCTCTTAACCCTGACTTGACCTCCGCATTTTCTAGGCCTCCATATTCCATCTCATTCCTTCACTTATAACTGGTGCATATTTACTGTTTGGCACATTCCAGTACCACAATTCCTCCACTCTCCTCCGCCTCAATCTAGGCAACCCCCTCGTTTTTTATTCTGACTCTTCGCCTTGCAAGTGGCGTGGTTTTCACATGCATCGAGTCACTTTCTGTTAGGGGTCAAATTGACTCCCACCTAGTTTTTGTTCACGATCGAGCGCGCCGTCGCGTCGTCGTTTCGATTAAAAGTACCTTTGTTTAGTGCATGGCATTTATCAATGATATTCCCGAGAATTTCAGCAAAATAAGTTGTCAGAAATGGCCGGGAGTGAACAACGGACAATCGAGTGAGCACATGTGCAGCGTATAAATCAAATCACAAGCGGTTTGTAAGTTAAGCGCTGCGAGTTGATTTGCATGAATCACTCCGGCTATCTATCACGAAGCGACAGGAGCTGCACCAAAAGGTTGTGTGGGACCGCACGTGCACCCTCTTTATCCGACCTAAAATTTCGGGTCCCGGATTTGCAGGGAGCGTCATCCCAAAGAGACGGCTCCAGGTCGGGGTGCCTTGATCCAAGGGATTATATTTCTCCGAATGTACGGCTTGAGAATTTGTTCCTTTGCAATGGTACGAACTCGAATAGAGACAATACCCGCTTCTATGTAAGGGTTTTCTTGTTCCTATGTATAATAATTCGTCCGTTTGGTGCAGACATAAGCTTCTACTCATGTCTAGGACCACAGAATATCGCTCTAAAATAGAGTTAATACCACCAAAAGAGAGATCCGAAACCAAATTCGCTTGAATTATCCTTCGTATACAACCAGCCTCTTTCCCCAACGCTCTTCAATGCGTGAGCACACCATTTTCAACCCGCGACCCACGATGTTGTTAAGGAAACTTCTTCGGTTTCCCTTCCGACGCTCCGGTGGTTCGTCCAACTTTGTGCACGGTCATGTCCAAGCCATGAGCATCGGTCCTGGGGTGTTGTACACTCACATCGCCCATTAAATTAACTTCTCGTCTATTGGTAATCTGTGAGAGAGCATAATCGTACAAGATCGCATCAACTATGCACAGCTCGGAAAATTCTGTTCGAAAGACAAATTCGTCTTTCGAGACGTTTAGCTCATCTTTCTCCTGTTGGAGGCGATGAAGAGTTTCTTGGATCACCGTAATTCGGTATGGCGGTGGATCGTTCGGGTCAATTCGAGCGGCGACCTTATCATATCTTATTTGAGTCGCGGGGATTGCTTCATTGAGAGACCGAATTCGATATGCTTTGTCCCAAGCGGACGGCTGTACAATCAGTCACTCCGTAGGTAGTAGCTCAACCAATTGGTCCGCAGTAATTCCTTCTGTGTCCCAGTCGTAGCGACACATGTTGTGAGCGCATGTAACCCCGAAAATGTCGCCTGAAGATTCGTCGAGAAGGTAGCCGCCAAATGATCCCGACCAGCCCTCACCTGCTAGTCCGATACTCAGGCCGCATTCTACAACCTCGTGGTGATACGGATTGCGGGGAGAGGATGACGATTGGAGACCGACCCTCCCAACAACAACAACCTTCCATTTTAAGCCGCTCAAGAGAAGCTTATCATCGATATATCTCTTGATGTCTCCCATGACGTCTTCGTCATCCTTGTATTCACCGGGACGATGACGACCAAACAGTGTTCCCGCTGATTGTGCTTTGAATCAATCATCGCTTTGAGGGTCAAAAACGCAGACAGACGCGCAGCAAGATGCGAGGTAGCGCCGATCCGTACGGAATTATAGGAATCCAAGGGCGGCAGTGGCTCGATGGTAGTTGTAACCAATTCTCTGCTTCCTAGCGTTCGGGAGGCTGTACAGGGCGGCTGAGGGATTCGGGCCATTCAGGACGAAGAGACAAGGACTCACCTGAAAGCTTAGGAGCTGCTGGAATTACGTACTAAGTAGTTAACCGTTCCATCGTCGGGATCCGCAGAGCTACAAACATTAGGTAAACAGCAGGGAAGCACGGTACTAGGAGTTAGAAAGTCCTCGAGCAGTTTGCACCGAGACCTGAGAGATACTCAAGTACTTAAGTACTTAGTATGTACTAAGTAAAGTCCTCGATGGCGGTGGTGGATACATCGAGATAGCGGAATCTTATCAATCGTACCAAATCGAAGGGCAGGACGCCTAGATCAGAAAGTACATGGACGTAGATATGGCCGCAATCCTCTATCTTAGTGTATCCACTATCTCACAGTCCAGGACTTTACCTAAGTACTTAAACCTTTTGGTGCTCTGTGCGCTAGTGGGCTGGGCCTACCCAAGAAAGAGAGGATAGAGTTCCATTCAAACTCAACTCAGCTTGACTGACGGTTGACGTCATTCGCCCAAGGGCATGCCGCATTTGCCCTAGTTTCCAAAGTTCTCAACGACAGTATATTTACTTTTCTACCTTTTATACTTAGACAATAGACGTGTACACTACTTATCTTACCATACGCAACGATACGAGGACATACGTCAACAGGTTATGAACCCGACGCATTCCATCTAGACATCGATACTCTATCGTCTTTAGAAGCGACCTGAAATAGAGTGTTATCGATGGATAAGATCTCGTGATTATGCGGTTCGACACATCAAGAGTCGCGTCAACCCGTCAATCAACATTCTTGCGAATCCTGAGGACAAACTTCGTCACGGTTTGAAAGAACTAATTTTGCCGCGGTCCCAAAGGACTAACTTCGTCTTGAAGAAGTTGAAGTCCAGCTGCATTTCAAACTTCGGCGTGAAGTTCCTCTGTCTTTCACGCTTGGGTTTCCACAAGTACTCTACTCATGATATCCAGTGACAAAATCTCTTTCCAAAGGTGAAGACACTACATGGCTATACAAATAATTTCTGATTAAGAATCGAAAATCATGAGGGGCTACTCTAGGAATTAATATAGAGACTGCTGTAAGCTTAAGGCCCTGTGGCCACCGTAATATAAGTCATACTTAAGTACTTACTTGAGTTAAGTACCTAGGTAAGTACCAGGCAGATACCTTGGTATGTACATGCCTGAGTCCCAACACTCTTGGCAGGAGAGCAGAATTAACATTCAAGATACACTTCCATCAGATTGCAATATTGAGGAGGAGGAGTTTGCATCCGCCAGAGCCTTGGGCAGCAGAGCTCCGGATGCTCACTCAATACAATCCCGGGGTTCAAACCCCCCAGCACCTCGTCCCTGACCGAGATCGTGACCTCCTACAATGTGACGGACGATGGTGCTGATAAAGTATGTACTGCCATCTACCGCCATCGATACGAAAGGGTAATAATAGGTATCCTGGCATTTCTTGGCATTGGTTTACATAAAAACGTTTCCATTCAGCTGATCAAGACATATAGCAGTCTCGGCACGTCCTGTATGCTGGCGGAACTTGTGTCATCACCGGGCGAACGAACATTGAATGCACGATGCATCTTCCCTCCACCCTATTTTCCTCCACTCTATTTTCCTCCACTCTATTTTCCTCCACTCTATTTTCACCTTCCCCATGGTTACTGCTCCCAGATTGATTTCTCGATGAATTACGTGTTGCTTCTTCCCTGCGACCGGAACGTGGTTGGGACGGCCTATTACTGGTACCGCCTTTGAAAAAACCATGACACTCTACCAATTCGGCGCATCGAGCTGTGTAACTATATATCAGTCGGGTATGTACATGCTTGTCCTGCGGCGAACAAACCTGCCGAACTGGTGCTGTCGGCTGAAGATTCCTTGGGAACGCTCGGGTTCATGGCCGACTAGTACTGGGAGATAATGAAGCTATGAGGATGGGATGGACAAATGTGAGTGTGTCGCGGGGTGCACGGAGTGGATCTTCTGGTGGTGGTGGCCTCGGGGCTACACATATAAGTATTCCAAACAAACAAGAATGGGGTTACACGGTTTTTTTTTTACCATGCACTGCCAGCTGGCTGTGTTGTGTGGGCAATTACATATGATAAGATAAATGCGCACAATTGGGGAGGTCTGACCTCGCTTACCAAGAAAAATCTGGAAACGAGAGCAAGGGAGGTCTACTTGTACCTATCTAGCCGAATGAAACTGCTGCAGCCCATAACGATGCAACTTATCCCCCACTTGAAAATCAAAACGTATACGTGTATACCCTCATGAAATCGAGATCCTCAATCAATAATGGTGCATTCGCGAATCCAACACCCATTGTCTGGAGAAGACAATGGACACATGACGCATTCTTTATTATAACATGCGTGCATATGCATTGTCATCACGAAGCATTCTCATTGGTCAACAGGTGGTACATGCCTGCAAAGATCATTATCATTGGTTGACTTGATACCCCATGCTTCAGAAACTGTGGGATCCAAACATTCAAGCTCAATTAAGTCTTCAAGTTTCACTCTGATCACAAAGTAAAATATACATGAAAAATATATAAGTTGTCTTTCACCTTCCAGTCTCTGATTTACAGTATCTTCAATATTGAAAGAGTAGCTTTAAAATACTAGTCAAACTCCATGAAAAACCAATGTTTTTCTACAACCACTACATGAATATTGACAATATTATAAATTTGAAATCAGAAGGTGTTATACCTCACATATTACATTCTATCAGGCCCCCTTGAAGTGGAGTCACCTATAACGACTCGACAATGACCGGATCAGGATGGTATAAGTGCCATCTCTGTACGTCATCGAATATCTAGTACAGAATATCACTAAAATAAGTTATCACAAACAACAAAATCAGATAAGCTGTTATGCAGTCAACCACTCTACTGATTAGGAATATGAGATGGTTACTAGATCAATAATCTGCTAGTTCATACTACCGAAAATATGAAGACAGCTGAGGGGCTGTTGATATGAAAGTACCTCAGTTTACATTATAGTTGGTAAAGCTTTGATGACCATACATTTGCAAACTACTTATAATAATGTCCCTTGCAATTGAAAGGATACTATTTACCTAGAAGCCATGAAAATGAAAACATATGATAGGTTAAAACCACAGAAGTTTGAAGGACTAATGTTAGTATAGATTCCATTTGTCCTAGTAGGAGATCTTAGTAGAAAGGTACAGAAGGTCCTACAGAGAAGTACAGGGTGGATTGTGAGAAGAGGACATTGGTATGAGGGGTAGTTAGGTAGAGAAGCTTATGAAAAAAGTGTAAATAGAAGTAATTGTTAAAATGAGAGGATAGAAATATAAATGTAATGGTGACCAGCCTATAGTAGTGTAACCGCCCATCTGTCCAAGTATATAGTCAGCAAGTACGAGTGCTCTTGTATGTCATCAATAACCTTACTTATTGAATCCAACTCATTCTTGAATACAGATTTGCAACTGTATCTATACTTACACAAGGCCGTACACGGACGTACGTCCTTATAATAAAGATCTGTGGAATCACTGAGGGTAGAAGGGACAAGTATTTTGATGAGTCGAACAAGCCTTAACAATATACCCATTGGAATGACAAATATCTTTGTCTTGAATCTTTATCTTTAGTAACTTTTGCATCTGAGACAAAGTTTCATAACTTTTATCACAAGTAAGGACTGAAAGCAGTAAGGATACTACTTGTACTAATTGTAAGGGTGTACGTCCGTGTACGGCCTTGTATAAGAGTATATGGTAGATACGGTTGCAAACGTGGATTCGAGAATGAGGTAGATTCAATAGGTCAGGTTATCGATGTCGTGCAAGAGCACTCGCACGAGCTGACTATATACTGAGCGGATGTGCGGTTACCCGGCCGCCATTACACTAATAAACTTGGAGTAATACTCCCAGTATTATAGGAGGTGAAAGAGAAATTCATTGTGTATCGTTTATGTATATATTGCTTTAGCATTAGACTTAAACTCATAGATTTAATTGAAAACTTAAAAACTACTTCTTGATATACATATACAGTGGCAGATCTAGACACCCAATGGTAAATATGACATTGCTCTAAAATGGATATCTGATGGTGCAGAGCTTTTTTTGAAGTTATGCTGAGACTGACTGATAAGGCTGTCTGTATAATATCTGTGATTTGACAAGGCTATCTGTAAATACTGGATACATGGTGGTGAATATATAGAGGTGGATATCCAATGGTAAACATACAGTAGTAGATCTTCATGGGCTGATTGTAATACCGGGAGTGTCACTTCAGTTTTACCAGGACAAGTAATATTCCTACTGTTTTCAGAACTTGCTTGTGATGAAAGCTATGAAGATTCGTTCAGGATGTGAAAGTCACTAAGAAGATTCAGGACAAAGGCTTTCCAATGGGAATATTATTAAAGCTTGTTCTCTGTGTCAAGAAGCTTGCCCTCCTACTCTCGGAGATTCCAGAGGTCTTTATACCTCTTTTCTCTCACTCTAACAATTACTTCTATCTATACTTTTCTCAAGAGCTTCTCTACCTAACTATCCTTTACACCAATGCCCTTCTCCTATCCTTTACTACTCTGCCATACCTTCCATATCTTTCCATTCAGATTTTGTTCTGAGACGAATAGAATCCCTACTGATATCTGTCCTTCAAATCTCAATGATCCTGACCTATCATATCCTTTCAATCTTTTAGCTTCCAGGCGAATGGTATGCTTTCAATTGTGAGGAACATCAAAGGCTTTGTCAGCTATGATGCAAACTCAGGTGCTTTTGTATCTTCAGTGTTTCAGCTGTCTTCATATTATCAGTGGCATTAGCTGGCAGCATATTTATCTAGTAACCATCCTTCATTTCTCATGAGTAGTGTGGTTGACTGCATAGTAGCTCATCCGATTTGACTGGTTGTGATAACATAATTGAGTGATATCTTGTGGATATTTGATAACATACAGAGATGGCGCTTGAACCATCCTGATCCAGCAATCATCGGGTGATTGTAGGTGATCCTGCTTTGAGTGTACCTAATGGTATGTAATGTGTAAGGTGTAACACTACCTCCGTCCTTCCAGAGTTCGTCTCTGAACGATCATACTAATCTGCTCTTCATTGCTTTGGTGAAAATGACCTCTTGTATCTAAAACCAAAGTCCATCCTGTCTTCCTTGACCTGGTAAAATATGACTCATTGGATCCGGACTCCATTCCAAATCCAAAATCTAGGTATTTTGCTAGCCATTAAAAACCATTCATAGAACAAGGTACTAGCTCAACATGTTATTCTTAGCCATCTGAGGGTTCAGCTTATGATACTCCTTCAATACCATCTTCTCATCGACATTCTTATAAGATTTCTCAGTCCAATCTGCTTTGTCTGAATACCCTTTCTATTTAAACAACTACAGCAACTTCTTTTGTTGCTTGCTATACTGGCTCCCCATGACCTCTTCCACCTTGTAACCTGTTTTGTACGTATAGCTATCCATATCATAACTGGTTTATTATCTGCACTATTTGAGGCGAGTTCTGGTGCAGGTCAGATTCGAATAGTCACTGTGTGTAAGGGCGTACGTCCGTGTACAGCCTCGTATAAGAGTATAAGAGTAGATACAGTTGCAAACAAGGATTTGAGAATAAGATAGATGAGTTCAATAGGTAAGGTTATCGATGGCGTGCAAGAGCACTCGCACGAGCTGACTATATACTTGGGCAGATGTGCGGTTACCCGGCCGCCATTATATCATCCCCCTCTTTATCTGCAGACCTCCTGGGCTGCATACCCGTACATGAGGAGAAGAAGAAGAAGAAGAAAGAATCCAAGCTCGTACGCCCTCGTATGGCCTAGTAAATCCCGCTGCCGATCGGTACCGCTCGAGGGTGACCTTTCGGTGGATCTGGCGTACGGGGAAAGTCCACCTCCAGTGGCAGGTGGTAAAATCCGTGCCGTCGCCATTTGTACTGGGCCGAGATCCAATAAGAAGAGAAGAGAAGGAAATGTCCAATTGACCCCTGTAACCTCCAGATCTCCATATCTCCAAACCATGACTTTCGTCGCTTGGCAGCACCAAGCTCCCTGTCCATATCCAAGCCCTCGGCATACCGTAGCTTTCATCGTGCAGGCTCGGAGGTGTGAATCGGCATCGCGTCGGAAGGTCTCGCCACGTATCAATCGTATGTGATTCGCCGATTATCTAACTCGCGAGCATCCACGAGAAGATCGAACTTACAATATCAATCAAGTGCGCTTAGCTCGCGCAATGCTTGTTCCCTCGGTAGCCCGCTTCGCGGTAACTTCGTACGTCCAATCAAACAATTCATGCAATCATTCTGCGTAGGTGCACTTAGTCTGTGCAATGTTGACGCTTGTAGGTGCGCTTCGGAGCTTCCGCTCAGTTCGGAGGAAGGCAATCGTCAAGCGCGCTTCGGATCGTAGGAAGGTAATCGTGAAGTGCGCTTCAGAGCTTTCGATTCAGGTCGTAGGAATGTAATCGTCAAGTGCGCTTCGTAGCTTCCGATTCAGGTGCACATCGATAAGTTACATGCACTTCCGTGCAAAGGATAAGGTGCAATTCCGTGCAAAGGATAAGGTGCACTTTCGTGCAAACAATGATTGTGATCGCGTCTGCTCGAAATCCGGATCGTAGGTACGGTCATCACACCAACCATCATCGACTACTCTTCGCTTCGTCCTTTGACTTTCGGTTGCCCTCCGACTTTTGCCCTTCAACCTTGCCCTTCGACAATCGACTCTCCTTCGCAGATATCACCACCTGCCATCAAGGCACAGGTGGAGATGAATGCCAGTTCGTGTGGTAGCCCAAGTCGTCTGAGCGGCCTCGGCACCATAAAGATGCTCAAATCAAAACACTGAAGCGAGATGCTCGTCTTACTCCGTCTTTGGGTCTTATTTCGTCTTTGGGTCTTATTTCGTCATTGGTTTCCTTCCAGTCTTTTGGACTTCGCGTTAAGCACAATGGTATCGACGCGTCAAGAAAAGGCATAATGAGACCCGCAGGATATCTCGAGGTAATCTCTCGTTGATTCGTAATTGTTGAATTTCTCGATGGTAGATCGCGAGTAGTAATGCGTCGAAAAGGGATAATTCACGAAATCACATGAGCGAAACGTATCCAATTACTAAAGATCGATAACAGTGTAATGGCGAATGTCCGTGTACGGCCTTGTATAAGAGTATAAGAGTAGATACGGTTGCAAACGAGAATTTGAGAATAAGATAGATGCATTCAATAGGTAAGGTTATTGATGGCGTGCAAGAGCACTCGCACGAGCTGACTATATACTTGGGCAGATGTGCGGTTACCCGGCCGCCATTACACTGTGCAATAATGTTCGATGAGAGTGATATGGAAAGCATTGTGGATACGGAAATGCTTCAGCAGCTCCAACATTATAGCTGTGGGTGAGAGTACCTTTAACACTGTAATGGTAGTGCACAGGTGTACTTGGTCTTGTAAGTGCACTTGGCTCACTGCAATGGCGGCTGGCCTAGGGCAGGATAACCACCCATCTACCCAGTCAGCTCATGCGAGTGCTCGTATACGCTATTGATAACCTTACTTATCGAACCCACTCTACTATACTCATTTATCCTCGTTTGCAATAGTATTTAGGTTATACTCATATACGAAACTGTATATAGACGTATATCCTTATACTCGCAGGCGCACTTGATCTCATAAGTATACTTGGTATGCAAGTGTACTTGTCAGTGGAGGCCGGATAATTACCCTTCATATATAGTGACCTCGGGAAGTGCTTCTTGCATGCCAGCGATTACCTTACTATCTGTTAGGAGTTTTCCCTTAGTAGGTGCACGAGGTACGGAGCATATCCATGGCAATCTGCGTTCGACCATCTGTTACTATGATTGGTCGATATCACACCTGAAGCAATTCTATCCTCTGAGCGATGAAATCCTGCACGACATACAAGCCTATCCAATACCGAGCCCTGGCAAAGCGGAATGATTAATCCGCACATGGGCAGTGTACCTACTCGATCGAACAGCAATAGTCATGATACTTAGCTGACGAAGGTATCAGTCTTGAATACTTAGGGTGATATGCTACTATATGTCTAGGCCCCCGATAGTTAGAGACGTCATGGGTTGCTAATGCACTATCATGCCATTGCGGGGACTATCGGGTCAGCCGTGCTTGATAGTTTCGACCAGAACTACTTTACCTTATCAGCAATATGGGACAGCCGGCTAGAGCGGAGTACGCCTCTACACTCTCCGGCAGGTACATATCAGAGTTCGAGAAGCGGGACTTTACTATGGGGATAACTATACAGTCTAGGAACTCCATATGTTAACTGTGCTCCAGTAGTTAAATCTACCTGTTCAGAACTTGTGTGTGGGTCGACTTCCCGAGTAACGGCAGATCGCAGGTGGTCTGGTCTGACATAAGCTGCAGCCCTGCAATGGGAGTAAAAGCCAGCGAAATGGGAGGTGCGATATGTGGCATAGCAGTGGCTGATCACGGACGTAAGTCTATGAGGGTAAACATACCCCTGCAACCCACTATCCGATTTAACATTGAGTCGAGAGATCTAAGAGGAAGTGATGGTTAGATGAACGTGTCAGCGGTCGTTGCCGAAACCTGTTTTCTGAATAAGTATACAGACCAGAAGAAAAGCAAACTGGTATAATTGCTATGTAGCAAAATCTGGCGGCATGAGGATAACCTACATGGATGCCTCGCACTTTAGAAAGTGCCGAAACGTCAAACGGAAAAGTAGCACAACCTATCGAGATCAAGTAACCAGCCAAACGATCGGAGGCCATAGCTATCTTAGCAAAAACGCCGAAGTCATAGAGAGTATACGAGTAACTTGCTCTATAAAAGAACCACCTTTGCACCTGCAAAGTAAAACAGCAAGCTCTACAGCAATTCACAGTCAGAACACACCAGCGGACAAGACACTAAAATATTATTGTTGTTATTCTACTTCAAGAATATTTATTTTCATGAATTTCTGAAATCTTAATTCTATTGTTCTCTACACTCACGCCCTTTACAAATGAGCTATTACTCCATACGATTTCCATATTGCGAGTATTTGTATTCAAACCTACAATATAGAGTACGAGTACTTTTACTGGTTCTATACCTGTGAACTTCCCTCTGAATATCACAATCTGCCACTTGCAGATTACGAAACACAATCCGACTACGACAATTCTGAAGATTACCTTCAGGATACCTACGACTTCTAGGAAATAGCCATACTTTGTTGATAAGTATTTCCATAACTGTATAATATTTTGCACATGTCAAAAAGTGTTTATGACTACCAACTGTGTGGTTTGCAACAACAGAGGCTGCTGCACCATACGATATACAAATCATTCGGATGTAAGTACGACATTATAGTACTTTTACGCAGAGCATTGTTTGTAGGGCTGCAATGGAACTTGCCAGCAGTACAACCACATCAACAATTTAAGAAGACAAGCTCGTGAATGATCTCAACTTACAGGACCTTTTACGTTTCCATCTCAACAGCTTCACAATGGCCAGTTACAGACGCCGATTGATGTTGGAGAGGGCCAATTGATACCAACCTCGTCGGGTATTGTCAAATCCAAACAGCCCTCGAGAGCCTTACTAGAATGGGTGAGGAGACTGCAAGAACAGTACGAGTAATCGAAGAAGGAGTACTTGGAATCCAGAGAGATAAGGGAGGATACCGAAATGACCGACTCGGTACAGGCTCACATCAGCAGGTTAGACCAAGAGATGCAGTGACTAGTCAAGACCTGCAACAGCGAGAAGGAAGCAATCGAGGAGGAATTCGAAGATGTTCGGCCAGGTTGTCAGCTCTTCAGCCAACAGGTGGAAACAGATAGAGCTCTAGGACAGCAGATCCTGGAAGGACACGAAGAAGAAATTTAGATACTGAACGCAGTATTGAGGGAAACGAGAACCGGAACGAGCCGTCTCCAACAACAGAATGATTGGTTGGTTAAAGAAGCCATGGAGGAATTTGGAATTTAACGAAAGCGAATTGAGTGGTGTGAGAATTAGGTGAGGATTTTAGTCACCAAGGTTGGAGCATGGGCAGTAGCAAACAAACTGCAACAAGAGAAGGTTGTACGACTAGAGAAGGTTGTGGAAGAACAGGTTCCGTCGTGGGACGATTGTTTGGCGTTGGAGGTGAATTTTGGTAAGCTTCAGAAGGAACACACCGGACTTACCTCAGCATTCGAAAAGGCAAAGGTTTCTGGATCCCCGCCTAATCACCTGGACCGAAGACAACAGATCATGCAATGGCAACAGCAGGCAGAAGAATGCCAGAGGGAAATATTGCCCATCAGCAATTCCGACATGGCAGAAATCTTCGGTATACGTGGAGCATCAGGGACAGATATTGGTTTAGGAGACGCGCCACCTCCTATAATTACTGCAGCTGCCGGTGGATCGGGAGAGGCACTACCACCAGAAGAAGTGGGCAGAGATCCACCCCGACTTCAGCCACCTGGGTCGTCACATACGTCTAGACATGGTTCGCAGCGGTATGGACGCAGCAATACTCAGAGGCCCGAGAGACAAAGAGACTTGAGGCTGAAGCTATCAGACCAAGCAAAGTTTAAGGGAAAGGCGTCGGAGGACTTCGACGTATGGTGGATGAGTATGGAAGCCTTTGTTGGAGACCAGCCATACCTCTTTACTCAACCAGGCCTCAAAATTCAGTATGTACGCGGTCGACTGGAGGACCATGCTCAAGCTTGGCATATGCAGTGGGAGGCCAAGGCCCAGACAGGAAGACATGTGTGGAGTTGGTCAATATACAGATACGCAATTAACGCCCGTTTCCACAACAAGCACCAACAGGAAACGGTATATAAAGCTATTACGGAGCTCAAATACAATGGCAATGTTCAGAACATGATCATGGAGTTTGACACCCTGAATGTCAAAGCTATGATTGTGGGGGTAGCATACCGAACAATGTTAATGAGCAAGCTATCAGCACAAGTCTTCAAACAACTGAGTCTTATCAATCCAGCGGATAAGACCGATGACGAGCTCCAGGAAATTATTATCAATACTGGAAAGAATGTTGAAGTTTGGCAAGCAACAGAAAGGAACTTCGGATTTATGGGGAAATCCTGAAGCACTGACAGTACGTCCGGTCGAATCAACAGAGATCGGGGAAACATCCATAAGCCCGAGGGTCTTGGCTCTGGATTCCAAAGACAGCAACAACGTTTTGAACAAAAGGGTACACAACGACGAACAGATAATCGGGGGTCGTCCAAACCTAACCCTTTTGTACATTCTGACGGCAAAACATTTCGGCAATTGACTGAGGGAATCGACAATGGAGAGCTGGCACGACAGAGAGCAGCAAAAGAATGTCAACGCTGCACATGGCCTGCCAACAGAAAGGGAAACCACAATACAATGCAATGCATTCGGGATATCAAATTGTCCAAAGAAACAGCCGATTTCGGCCACCCGAAAGCATATCAGAAGATGAAGGTCGGGGCATACGACCAGTTGGATGATGAAGGAGATGATTATGTGATGGGAGATGTGGAAGAAGTTGAGAAAACTTCAGACGGAGAGATACCATCCGGTTCGAAATCTGTCAATAGGGAAGGACAGGAAGATTCGGATACAGCCGATAATTGATGGGAGCAATAGGAAAGCTCGGATTAATGGTAAGTATCAAGATGGAGTGAAGGAAATGGAGAATAGGCGGGAGAAAGCTGTTATTATTTAGTTCCGGTTGTCACCCTGAGGATTCCGGTAGGGATGAAACTGCTGGTCAGTAGTGACGCAACAAAACAACTACAAATACAATAATTACAACAATGACACCATACGATACCAACCACTATGGACGCATCAATTTCTTCGATTTAGCAGGAGTACTTTGTTCACTCGCAGAACCAGAACCGCTTAACATCTTCGTCAGTATTGACCAGGTTATACTCGAACCAGAGGAACCACTCAAATCCTTTTTCTGGTATCAACCAAACACACCTTTCCCTTGGAACATATACTGGAACCAAGCAGCAGCTAACGGCGGTGGCTTGGAAATCGACGACCCAGTATTAGGTTCTTTTTGTGCAAAATACAAGGGCATGCATGTTGGTTGCGATGAGTGGGATACCTGTTACTGCGAACACAACTGCGGGTGTAAACATACTACCATTGGAAGGGCACTCGACACACTGCCTACTATTTACAAGGTAGAAGAACATTATCAAGAAGAAGAACCAGTGTCGTTCGAAGAATTACTTAACGAAGAACCAAACTACCAATAGGAGAACGGAAAATATACCCAATGACCTGTTATGGCCGAGCCATTGTTGAAAGGATAGCTACCAAATGAAAGCACTTCCCCTCAGAAGAGGAATCACCAATCAAGAAACAAAATACCTGAGACGATTTTGTTTACTACGAAATCAAGCACGAACAAAAGATCCCCAAAATCAGGATCGGAGAACGACCCGTTTACCGGTTCTTTGTGGACCACATAGACAGCGATGGAAAAATACAGCAGTTTCCGATCTGAGCCATGCTGGATTTGGGATCGACGTCTTTTACCATATCACCGCAATGTGCTAAGGTATTCAAAATACCAGTTGTTAGAAGAAAAAGGAACATTAACGCAAAGAATTTAAGCGGTAAGTCAGTTAGTTTGCCCAATGTTTTTACTATACCCCTTCGATCAGCTTTTGGGAATCATCGCACTCTCGAAACTTTCGAGGTGGTGCCGATTCATGCTGACTATGACGTTCTAATACCTGCATGGTATCTGAAACAATACAAGGCACAGTGTGCTACATACAGATATTTACATTTTACGGAATGCGAACAAAAATGTTATAATCACTGTAAGGACATATGTCCTCGTTTGGGAGGATATGTGTAGATACGGTTGCAAATGGGAATAAGTAATACAGATATCAATTGTACAGTATGTAGGTAAGATAATCGCTAGTGTGCCAAAAGCACTTCGTGAGGTGATTATATATGAAGGGCACTTACCCGGCCTCGGCAGCCAAGTGCACCTGGTGAGGACCAAGTACGCTTAAGAGCCAAGTGCACCTGACGAGGGCCAAGTGCGCTTGGGAGCCAAGTACACCTGGCACCGCCATTACATCATCCCCTTCTTTATCAGCAGACCTCCTAGGCTGCAACATATATGTACAGAAAGAAAGACATGATAAGGTGTGTACGCCTTCGTACGTCTGCATAAGTTCCATGACCGATCGGTGCCATCACGGCGGCCTCAACGGCGGATCCGGTGCACAGGGAAATCCACCTCCAGTGGTAGGTGGTAAAACCCATGCCGATGCCATTTATACCGGGCCGAGATCCATAAGAAATGAAGAATAGAAGTAGAAAGCAAGAAGGAAATATCCAATTGACTCTGAATCCTCCAAGTCCACCTCTGAATCGAAGCCACTCTATCAGCAGGCCTCCAAGCCCACTCCTTCAGCAGGCTTGCAAGTACATGATTCCGAATATCCAAATCCACTTCCAGTTTTCTCCGAATCCAAGCAATTGATCCCCGTAGTACTAGCCCGGTGGTGCTCGAATCGGTAAATGCCATTAGCTGACTTGCGTGCGTCATTCGGCATCGATATATTGTAGTGGACACGTGATATGTCGGACTAGAATTCCGACAAATCGATCAATCGTTTGTATACGATTTCTTTTGTTGAACGCATTCTTGAATGTCATCTGATGGTAAGGACATTGTGGCCGGTATCGTATCTCTGCAGCAGTTAACTAGCATAATTGCATGATGTACTTATCTCTGTCATAGCTGCTGCTCTTGAGAACTTCTCGAATTGGTATGATTTCCATGTCTCTGTGCTTTCGTATATCCAAGCACACGGCAGACCTCATCGATGATAGCCTCCACTCTCGGCATTGATCATAGGCGTCTCACAGATTGGTTCCAAGCTGACTCGTATTTCGGTTATCTGGATTCGACTTTCCGTTGTTATTCTTCTTCAGATCCAGTGGTTCTTGACTTGTATAGGGGTCATTCGGCCCTCGATTGCAGTCATCGTATGTTGACATGTATTCGTACATATTCATTCGAGTTGCGGTATCTAACTGGTAAGTGTGCCATAAGATCGTACTCACAAATTGATCAAGTATGCTTCCACTCCGGTGCATCAAGGCATCCATTCTCCGATTGCCATGCCTTCTACTTTCGAATCCACGAAAGCAGTGGGTTTGCACACGCCATGCCCTTCTGCGCCTAGCTGTAGGGCGTGCACCCTAAGACCTAGACTGATATGGTTGATCACCACTATCTGCGGCTACGTCAATCGATTATCGTCATGGCTTCGTTTGATGCTTTCGGAGATAAGTCCAATTGCAGAGCATATTCATTCGTTGATATATCTAATTCGTAAGCAACCCTCGTACAAGGTCATAGTTATCATGTAATTCGGTGTGTCCGCGCTCTCGACTCTGAAGCTCCAACACGGTAGCCTTCTCATACGTCCATTAAGGATTGCAGCCAGTTGTGCATTCGGTGCATTCGGTGGTACTTCCGATTCGGTGATGAAGACAAGTAGCGTAGCCATTGATTTACAGCAGCTGATAAACTTCCTTATGTACGCATCTATCGTAGGCCAATAGAAATCCCTAGAGACTAACTGAGCAGTTTTAAGAGTTCCAAAGTAACCGGACTCAGGGTTATCATGAGAGAGACTTATCACTTTACCACGGAGAGCATCGTCCGCAGGGACATATATTCTCCCGTTGTAGGTCAGAGCTCCAGCGACGACACTCAATTGGTTCTTGTCTTCTCCTTTGGCTTTGGCTTCAACTGTGGTTTCGGCTGTGGCCATTGGGTTATCGACTAGCTTACCCAAGAAGTCGACTGCCAATGGGTCAGTAGCCTGGGCCTTCTTAAACACCGGTTGGCGTGGGGTTCAACTGTCAGGGTCGCCAAGAGCCATCCGACAGGCTTTTTCTAGCCGATCTCATAATCGGGCCGTCACGAAGGGCCGTTGGCGGGGTTGTTTGTGCCTTCCAGGTGCTCGATAGTGAAGTCATATGCCGATAACATCTCATTGATTTCCAGCGCCCCTGCGAGCCAAGTGTACTCACGATGTCAAGTGTGCCTGTGTTAGGGGTTTTCCCTTAGCAGGTGTACAAGGTACGAAGGATGTCCATGGCAATCTGCATTCAGCTACCTGTCACTATGGCTGGTCGATGTTACACCCGCAGCTATCCCATCCTTTGAGTGACGAAGTCTATCACGACACCCGAGCCTATCCAATACTGAGCCCTGGCAAAGCAGAATGATTAACCCGAGCATGGGCAATGCACCTTCTCGTTCGGACAGCAATAGTCACGACACTTGGCTGGCAAAGGCATCAGTCTCGAATACTTAGGGTGGTATGCTACTATACGCCTAGGCCCCAGATAGTTAGAGACGTCATGAGTTGCCAACCCACTATCACACCATTGCGGGGACTTTCGGGTCAGCTGTGCATGATAGTTTCGACCAGAACTAGTTTACCTTATCAGCAATATGGGACAGCCGGCTAGAGCGGGGCACACCTCTACACTCTCCGGCAGGCACACGTCAGAGTTCGAGAAGTGGGACTTTACTATGGGGATAACTATACAGTCTAGGGACTCCATATGTTAACTGGGCCCCGGTTGTTCAATCTACTTGTGGACAACTTGTGTGTGGGTCAACTTCCCGAGTAACGGCAGATCGCAGGTGGTCTGGTCCGACATAAGCTGCAGCCCTGAAATGGGAGTAAAAGCCAGCGAGATGGGAGGTGCGATACGTGGCATAGCAGCGGCTGGTCGCCGAAGCAAGTCTATGAGGGTAAACATATCCCTGCAACCCACTATCTGATTTAACATTGAGTCGAGAGATCTAAGAGGAAGTGATGGTTCCATGAACGTGTCAGTGATCGTTGCTGAAACCTGTTTTCTGCGTAACCATTCAGACCTGAAGAAAAGCAAACGTACTTGACAGCTACGTGGCAAAACCTGGCGGCTTGAGGATAACCTACAGGGATGCCTTGCACTTTAGAAAGTGGCGAATGTCAAACGGAAAAGAAGCGCAACCTACCGATATCGAGTAACCAGCCTAACGATCAGAGGCCATAGCTATCTTAGTACAAATACCGCAGTCATAGAGAGTATAGGAGTAACTTGCTCTATAAAAAAACCGCCTTTGCACCCGCCAAGTAAAACATTAAGCTCTAGCAGCAATCCACAGTCAGAACATACCAGCGGACATGACACTAAAATATTATTGTTGTTTTCTACTTCAAGAATATTTATTTCTACAATATACTTTATGAATATTCGAGATCTTGACTCAATTGTTCTTTACGCTCACGCGCTGTACGAATAAGCAACCACTCCACACGACTTCCGTGTTGCGAGTATCTTCATCCACATATACGACATCGAGTACGAATACTTTCACTGGTTTTACACCTGTGAACTTCTCTCCGAATATCACAACCTTTCAGTCGAAGACTACGAGGTCCAATCCAACTACAACGATTCCAAAGACTATCTTCAGGATACATACGACTTCTGAGGAGTAGGTGGCCATACGTTGTTGATAAGTATTCCCGTAACAGTATAATATTTTGAACACGTCCAAAAGTGTTTATGACTACACGTTGCATTGTGTGCGACACCAGGGTCTGCTGCTGAATAAGGTTTACCAACCACCCGGAGGGACCTACATTCCAGTACTTCTGCGCACAGCACTGCACACAGGATTGCAACGGAAACTGCATCACTTGCAGTTTTTATTTGAGAATCCGCACTCGGTCTGCAGAACGCCAAATGGGACCTTTCACATTCCCCTCGCGACAGTTTCACAATGGCCAGCAACAGGTGCCCACTAACGTTCGGAGCGGGCCAGTTGGCACCAACGTCATCTGGAGTCGGCAAATCGAAGCAACCCTTGAGGCCCTTACCAGGATGGACGAAGAGACTGCACGATCAGTACGAGCAGTCGAAGAGGTAGTATTTGGACTCCCAGCCGTAATTGCCAGAGAGCGAGGACACGGAAATGACTGACTCAGTACAGGTCCATATCGGTCGGTTGGATCAAGAGATGCAATGACTGGTGGAAGCGTGCAATAGCGAGAAGGAAGCAATTGAGGAGGAATTCGAAGACATTCTGCTAGGTTGTTAGCTATTTAGCCAACAGGTAGAAACGAACAGGGTTCTAGGACAACAAATCCTAGAAGGACACGAAGAACAAATACAAATACTGAACGCAGTATTGAAGGAAACGAGGACTGGAATCAGCGGCCTTCAGGCGCAGAATGATTGGGTGGTTAAGGAAGCCACGGAGTAATTTGGAATTTTGCGAGGAAGAGTTGAATGGTACGAAAACCAGATCAGGACACTGACGTCAAGAGTGTTGGCCTGATCTACATCATTCAAGATTTACCAGGATAAGGTAAACGGGATGGAGGAGGTGCTCAAGGAGCAGGTACCGACGTGGACTGATATCGAGATTCTGGAAGCAAAGTTCGAAAAGCTTCAAAAGGATCATACTGGACTTACATCGGTGTTCAAAAAAGCTAAGGTTTTGACATCCACGCCAGTCCACCCAGATCGAAGGCAACAGATTGAACGATGGCAACAACAGGCTGAAGAACGCAATAGGAGTATTTCACCTATTGACAATTCCGATGTTGCAGAAATCTTCGGTCTGCGTGGAGGTTCAGGAACAGATATTGGTCTGGCAGATGTACCACCAGAGGAGACAACAGGAGTCGGAGGCGCAGGAGAGGCACTGCCACCGGGAGGAATGGGCATGGACCCACCACCGCCACCACCGGGATCTTCCCATGCGAGCAGACACAGCTCATGCCGTAGAGAACGCAGCAACACACACAAAGTCGAGAAACAGAGGGATTCACGACTTAAGCTGTCAGACCCAGCAGAATTCAAGGGACGAGCGTCCGAGGATTTTGATGTGTGGTGGATGAGCATGGAGGTATTCATTACCGATCAGCCCCATTTATTCACTTGCCCTGGTCTGAAAATTCAGTATGTGTGGGGACGACTGGAAGACCATGCGTTGGCTTGGCATATGCAATGGGAAGCGAAAGCCCCAGCAGGAACACATGTGTGGAGTTGGTCAATATACAGATCCGCAATCAACGCCTGTTTCCACAACAAACACCAACAGGAAACGGCCTATAAAGCAATCACAGAGCTTAAATAAAATGGCAATGTTCAGGACATGATTACGGAATTCGACACCTAGAACGCCAAAGCTATGATTGTGGGGGTAGCATACCGAACAATGTTCATGAGCAAGCTGCCATCACAAGTCTTCAAACATCTCAGTCTTATCAACCCGGCAGATAAAACTGATGACGAACTCCGCGAAATCATAATCAATGCCGGAAAGAACGTTGAAGTCTGGCAAGCGACGGAAAGGAACTTCGGGTTTATGGGGAAATTCCGAAGCACCGACAGTGCGTCGGGCCGGATCAACAAAGGTCGGGGAAAGATCCAAAAGCCCAGGGGTCTTGGCTCCGGATTCCAAAGGCAACGACAACGTTTTGAACAGAAGGGTACGCAATAACGAATGGATACTCGAGGGTCGTCTAAACCGAATCCATTTGTTAATTCACAAGGCAAAACATTTCGCCAGTTGACGGATGGAATCGACAATGGAGAACTGGCATGACGGAGAGCAGCAAAAGAATGTCAACGCTACGTGTGGCCCGCCGACAGAAAGGGGAACCACAACACAATGCAATGTATTCGGGACATCAAATTGTCTAAAGGAACCGCTGACTTCGGCCACCCGAAAGAATACCAGAAGATGAAGGTTGGGGCATACGACCAACTGGAGGACGAAGGAGATGATTATGTGGTTGGAGCTGTGGAGGAAGGTGATGAAACTTCAGACGCAGAAATACCATCCAGTTCGGAATCTGCTGACAGCGAAGGACAGGAGGAATCGGATGTAGCCGACAACTGGTGGGAGCAACAAGAAAGCTCGGATTAATGGTAAGTTGTAATGGCGGTGCCAGGTGCACTTGGCTCTCAAGTGCACTTGGCCCTCCCAAGAGCACGTGGCTCTCAAGCGCACTTGGCTGTCAAGGCCGGGTAACCGCCCTTCATATATAATCACCTCGCGAAGTGCTTTTGGCACGCTAGCGATTATCTTACCTACATACTGTACAATTGATCTATATTGCTTATTCCCGTTTGCAACCGTATCTACACGTATCCACCCATACGAGGCCGTACGAGGACGTACGTTCTTACACTATAAACGCTTTTCAGTCACCAGATACGTTTCGCTCACGGGAATTCGTGATTTCTTTACTTTTTCGACGCGTCAGACCTACACCGAGAACTATCGTCAGATACAAGATAAGTAATCATCCAATTGAGTTGATTGACGGTAGTAGGGACGATTCCGAGATGATTTAGATGCCAATCAGTCCTGAGAGACGCGTCACCTGCCATGATGGGCACCCCTGAGAACTCGAATTATCGCCATTCACGACCTACAACGAGTATTATCACTAGATTGATGAAATCAGGATATGTATACCCTTCAATCGAGTCAATTGACTGCCGCAGAGACGATTCCACGGTGATTCCGAGATCAATCGGACGTCAATCGTCCCCAAGAGACGCGTCAACGACCCTTATGGCCACTGCCGAGAAGACCTCGAAACACGTTTAACGAGATTAATCACATTCGAACGGATGATCGAGATGAATCGAACCTAATCGAGCATGAAGTGCTAGCGAAACCTTCATCGACGTCCACTCTACGCGTCGATTAATTGGAGTCAATTCCGACATGATTCGGGGGTCAATCGATCCCGAGAGACGCGTCACCGGCCCTTATGGCCACTGCTGAGGAGGCCTCGAAACAAGTTTAATGAGATCGATCGCATACGAACGGATGATCGAGACGAATCGAACCTTCATCAATGTCACTACTCGGAACCCATACAGATTCATCGCTAGGGTGATAATTCGAGATAAGTATTCCGTCTATTGGAGTTGATTGATGTGAGCAGAGCCAATTCCGAAACGATTCGGAGGTCAATCGACCCTGATTCACTTGTGACCGGCCTGATGGCCACACCACCGAGAAGTTCTTGAAATACGTTTGACGAAAGCATCCGCATACGAACGAACGATCGATGGCAACCTATTGAGCAGCTCGAAGTGCTAGCGAAGCCTTCATCGATGATACCGTTATACGCGTCGATTCATCGGTTCTACGTTGACGACCTAGTCTGGCGAGAAGTCACCGACGATAAATGCGTTCGATCAAGCGCACTTGACGATTACCTTCCTCCATCTGAGCGGAAGCTCCGAAGCTCACTTACGGAGCGTCAGTATTGCACGGAAGTGCACCTACGCAGAACGATTACACGATCACGGAAGTGCACTTACGGAGAAAGACTACCGATGGGCAGAGTTCAAGACCCTGATAGTGGAGCTGCAATCGCAGATCATGAAGCAGCTCAGAGTGGGAAGTTTAAACCCCGAATATTCTAAAGTGTGTCAAGCAGATCAAAGCCGATACTCCATTGTGCGATTCTACGAAACCGATGAGCAAGTACGAAACGCGAACAAAATCACACAAGTTCTTGTATCCCATAGCGGGAATGGATGCACTTCAAAGTCGTCGTATCCGCTAGCGGGAATGGACGCATCCTCTCCTCCATATCCCTGATCAGGATTGGGCAAATGGTTATTCTTTTGTATATAGGAGATAGCCCTTCGGTTGACAAACCTGAGGTGCTGGTTGTGCCTATGGCATACGACCTGGTTCTAGGCTTGCCTTGTTCAAGGCTAGAAACCCTGAGGTTGACTGGACATCCGGTCGACTTCTAGCCCTGCGGACCCCTAGCGGAGAAAACAGGTTAAAGGCCGCGGACTCAAATGAGCCCGTGGCACCCCCGGCGGCCACCCAGGTAACGTCGTAGACTCCATAGGCGGAGGGCGGGGTTCCAGACACATATCTGCTTGGAGCCCCCGCATTCGGGAGTTTCATAGCTAGCGACGAGATTCTCGAGGCATTCGCCATACGTATTGGCGATTGCACAGGGTTGCTGGGAGCTCCCATGGAAGGCACCA